>JAWQFJ010001902.1:70000-105000 GCA_034096865.1 Theodoxus fluviatilis | reverse complement strand
AAGAAATGCTTTACACATTTTTCCTACCAAAATACATGTGACCTTGACCCAAGGTCAAGGTCATCCAAGGTCATGCAACACAAAGCTGTTAATGCAAGACATAGGAAGCACAATGGTGCTTATTGGCACTTTCTACCATGAGATATAGTCACTTTTAGTGGTTCACTACCCCATTTTGGTCACATTTCATAAGGGTCAAAGTGACCTTGACCTTGATGATATGTGACCAAAGGTGTCTCATGATGAAAGTATAACATGTGCCCCACATAATTATTAAGTTTGAAACAGTTATCTTCCATAGTTCAGGGTCAAGGTCACTTCAAAATATGTATACAATCCAACTTTGAAGAGCTCCTGTGACCTTGACCTTGAAGCAAGGTCAACCAAACTGGTATCAAAAGATAGGGCTTGCTTTGACCTATATACCACTTGTAGCTAAGGTCGCCATTCTCAATAATGTGGGAGAAAATTGGGAAAATGTGAAAAATGACTGTTTTTGAGACCACATTTATGGATCCTGTGACCTTGACCTTGAAGCAAGGTCAAGTCACTATGTATGTTTTTTGAGGCCTTGTCATTATACACCATCATGCCACATTTGGTGTTGATAGACTTAATAGTCTCCGAGAAAAATCCAACGTTTAAGTTTTTTACGCCCGGACGGACGGACGGACGGACGGACGCCCGGACGGACGCCCGGACGGACGGACGGACGACACGGCTCAGTACATAGACTCACTTTTGCTTCGCATGTGAGTCAATAATAATAATAACAATAATAATAATAATAACGACATAGATGGCCTGGCCGGAAGTGAAAAGGAGCTGGAAAACTTAGTGGAGCGCTTAGGCACAACCTCCACAAATTTTTGCTTGCAGATCAGTGCAGAGAAGGCCAAACTGATGACCAACAACACCAACGGCATCAGCACTGACATCAAGGTATGTGGCGAGAAACTGGAAACCGTCAACAGCTTAAAATACCTGGGAGCGATTGTCACGGATGCAGGATCCAAACCTGTAATACTCGCCAGAATTGCTCAGACCACAGCAGCACACACAAAAATTATACCATCTCGAAGGACAGGAACATAGTCCTCAGCTCAAAGATCAGACTGATGCGCGCCCTGGTCATGTCCATATTTGTCTGTGAGTCATGGACACTAACAGCGGACTTGGAGAGAAGGATACAGGCCATGGAAATGAGATGCTTTCGACGACTCCTGGGCATCTCCTACATAAACCGCACCACAAACGAGGAAGTCCGAAATAGAATCAGGCAAGCCATCGGACCCCATAAAAAACTACTGACCATTGTGAAAAGACGCAAACTAAAGTGGTATGGGCACGTCTCACGACCGTCAGGGCTTGCCAAGACTGTGCTACAAGGCACAGTAAAAGGAGAGAGGAGGAGAGGCAGACAAAGGAAAAAATGGGAGGACAACGTCTCAGAGTGGACAGGATGAGGCTCAGAGAAGCCTTGAGACAGTCCGAGAGGCAAGAGGAATGGAGAGAGCTGGTTGCCAGATCATCTGTGGGGCCCCAACGGTCGTCCAGACTACGGGACAAGTGAAATGAAGTGAAGTGACTCGTCAGTCATACTACATAGCACAACACTCGTTACACTATCATACCAGGACTTAAAAAAACAAGAAGGGCAAAGCCCATACGACTCACACGCTTGACCTTGACCTTTACATGACCTTGACATTCAGGTGACCTTCAAGGTCAAGGCCAAACAACTAAACCTAGCAATGACATCATATACTATGAACTGCTTTACACATTTTTCCTACAAAAATACATGTGATCTTGACCCAAGGTCAAGGTCATCCAAGGTCATGCAACACAAAGCTGTTAATTCAAGACATAGGAAGCACAATGGTACTTATTGGCACTTTCTACCATGAGATATGGTCACTTTTAGTGGTTCACTACCCCATTTTAATCACATTTCATAAGGGTCAAAGTGACCTTGACCTTGATGATATGTGACCACATGTGTCTCATGATAAAAGTATGACATGTGTACTACATTCTTATGAAGTTTGGAAGAGTTATCTTCCATAGTTCAGGGTCAAGGTCACTTCAAAATATGTATACAATACAACTTTAAAGAGCTCCTGTGACCTTGACCTTGAAGCAAGGTCAATCAAACTGGTATCAAAACATAGGGCTTACTTTGCCATATATACCATGTATAGGTCAGGTATCCAATCTCAAAAACATCAGAAAAAATTGGGAAAATGTGAAAAATGGCTGTTTTTAACATTTACGGCCCCTGCGACCTTGACCTTGAAGCAAGGTCAAGTCACTGTGTATGTTTTTGCACGTCTTGTCATCATACACCAGTATGCCAAATTGGGTGTTGATAGACTTAACTCATTCAAGGCGCAGAATTTCTAGTGCGTCTGTCCCCTGGAATCGCAGGAAAATGGACCAAGTTTGAAAAATCGTTGTAAAATAAATACTGTAGCTACAAAGCTAAACGTGGTATGGCTACAAAGGTCTTTATTTGCCAAAACTAGCCAAATGCTGCACTTTGTCGAGCTAAGAAAACACTAGACTTGCCATGAAAGTAAGTAGAGTCACTATTTTGAAAAAAATAGGTCCTTGACCCAGCTCTCTTTCTCATAGTGCCTACTGCTTGTTTCTTGGTCTAGAGCTCTAAAAAAAAAAGTGAACTTCAAAACATGGCACAAAAACACACTGGAGAAATTTTGTGTTGATTGTGTGTATTAGTCCTGAGTTACAACCAATATGAGCCTACAATGAACTACCCAGCAGCTGATGGCGAGTTCGACGTAGTTTCATCCTCGCTCTGATACATCATCATTAGCGAGAGGAAAATCACTAATATCATCATCATCATGAAAGGGATCATCACAAAAACACACTGGAGAAATTTTGTGATGATTGTGTATATTAGTCCCGAGTTACAACCAATATGAGCCTACAATGAACTACAGAGCAGCTTATGGCGAGCTCGACCTCGTTTCAGCCACATTGACAACTTCGCTCTCATCCTCGCTGTCTGATACCTCGTCATTAGCGAGAGGAAAATCACCACTATCATCATCATCATCATCATGAAAGGGATCATCTACATCAGTTCCTATCTCATACAAAGCATTCACTTCAGCATCAGAACCCTCCTCTATAGCAATTTCCACTCGTTCATCCATCTCGCGCTGCAATCGACGCTACGCCGCCATTGCTGTTTACTTCGCGCCTCGTAGTGCATTGCTGATAAAATTTATGGTCTGGCCGGGAAAGATCTTTGTGTGGATCTAAAGCTGGCAAACCATAGTACAGAGACGAATTCAAGACTAGGCTAGTTCCCTATACCATATTTTCCTTGTTGCAAGCGGGCAAAAATATGCTAATGTGGTAGCCTCTATTGAGGCTACGCGCCGCTAACGACTATGTTCGGCGCGTAGCCTCATATGAGGCTACGCGCCGCGAATGAGTTAATAGTCTCCGAGAAAAATCCAACGTTAAAGTTTTTTACGGACTGCAGGACACTCGGACGCCCAGACGCCCGAACGCCCGGACGGACGACACGGGTGACCTAGTACGAAAGTATAACATGTGTACTACAATGTTATGAAGTTTGGAAGAGTTATCTTCCATAGTTCGGGGTCAAGGTCACTTCAAAATATGTATACAATCCAACTTTAAAGAGCTCCTGTTACCTTGACCTTGAAGCAAGGTCAAGTCATTATGTATGTTTTTGTACGCCTTGTCATCCTACACCATCATGCCAAATTGGGTGTTGATAGACTTAATAGTCTCCGAGAAAAATCCAACGTTAAAGTTATTTACGGACGACAGGACCGGCCGCCCGGCTGCTTGGACGGCCGCCCGGACGGCTGCCCAGACGCCCAGACGAACGACGCTGGTGACCTAGTATAAAAGTATAACATGTGTACTACAATCTTATGAAGTTTGGAAGAGTTATCTTCCATAGTTCAGGGTCAAGGTCACTTCAAAATATGTATACAATTCAACTTTAAAGACCTCCTGTGACCTTGACCTTCAAGCAAGGTCAATCAAACTGGTATCAAAAGATAGGGATTACTTTGCCTTATATACCATATATAAGGCAGGTATCCAATCTCAAAAACTTCAGAGAAAATTGGGAAAATGTGAAAAATGGCTGTTTTTAGGCAACATTTACGGCCCCTGCGACCTTGACCTTGAAGCAAGGTCAAGTCACTATGTATGTTTTTGTACACCTTGTCATCCTACACCGTCATGCCAAATTGGGTGTTGATAGACTTAATAGTCTCCAAGAAAAATCCAACGTTAAAGTTTTTTACAGATGCCTGGACGCCCGGACGCCCGGGCGGACGAAACAGGTGAGTACATAGACTCACTTTTGCTTCGCATGTGAGTCAAAAAACTAGAAGGTTACAGAAAAGCAAGACGAAACATATGGGTTTTTAACTGAGATTTTAAAATGGACATATTTGGTCCATCACGTACGCTCTCCGAAAGACTTGGTACTACGCTTTGGAATTTCCAGAAGCTTTTCACTTGATGAGCAGAGAGAAAGGGAAGGGTAATAGGTACAAAGGGAGGCCGAAAGATATCGCGGAAGTTTGAATCAAAATGACGGTACGTCAAAACAGCAATTTTGTACTGGCAGCGGAAATTAACGGGAAGCCAGTGTAGATGTTTCAGGAGGGGTGTCACATGATCGTGCTTGCCCTTCATAAGAACCAGACGTGCCGCACTGTTTTGAACTCGTTGCAGTCGGTTTAGTTGTTCTGCCGGAAGATCCGCCAGGACTGAATTGCAGTAATCCAGTCGTGACGTGATCCTGGCAGTTACTAGCCTAGCACAGGTAGTGTCCGAAAAGATATTGACGGATTGATCCAATACGGCGCAGTTCAAAAAACATGCACGGCATTTACTGCTAATCTGATCGTGCATGGACAAGGTCTGGTCAATGTGAACACCGAGATACCTAACTGAGCTCTTGAATGGAATAGAGCTACCCCCAATGATTGTGGATTCCCTCCCCACAAGCTCAAGGCGTGATGGTGCACCGACAGGTAAAACTTCAGTTTTATCTGTGTTGAGCATCAGTTTGTTGCTGTTCATCCATGAAAGTATATCGTCAACACATGTCTCAATATCTGACTGCACAGAAGAACAAGAAGGGCAAAGCCCATACGACTCACATGCTTGACCTTGACCTTTATATGACCTTGACCTTCAGGTGACCTTCAAGGTCAAGGTCAAACACTAAAACCTACCAATGACATCATACACAAAAAAATTCTTTACACATTTTCCTACCCAAATACATGTGACCTTGACCCAAGGTCAAGGTCATTCAAGGTCATGCAACACAAAGATGTTAATTCAAAACATAGGAAGCACAATGGTGCTTATTGGCACTTTCCACCATGAGATATAGTCAGTTTTAGTGGTTCACTACCCCATTTTGGTCACATTTCATAAGGGTCAAAGTGACCTTGACCTTGATGATATGTAAACAAATGTATCTCATTATGAAAGTATAACATGTGCCCCACATAATTATTAAGTTTGAAACAGTTATCTTCCATAGTTCAGGGTCAAGGTCACTTCAAAATATGTATACAATCCAACTTTGAAGAGCTCCTGTGACCTTGACCTTGCAGCAAGGTCAACCAAACTGGTATCAAAAGATAGGGCTTGCTTTGACCTATATACCACTTGTAGCTAAGGTCGCCATTCTCAATAACGTGGGAGAAAATTGGGAAAATGTGAAAAATGACTGTTTTTGAGACCACATTTATGGCTCCGGTGACCTTGACCTTGAAGCAAGGTCAAGTCACTATGTATGTTTTTTGAGGCCTTGTCATCATACACCATCATGCCATATTTGGTGTTGATAGACTTAATAGTCTCCGAGAAAAATCCAACGTTTAAGTTTTTTACGCCCGGACGGACGGACGGACGCCCGGACGGACGGACGGACGGACGGACGGACGGACGAAACGGCTCAGTACATAGACTCACTTTTGCTTCGCATGTGAGTCAAAAATCACCAATTTGTGCACTCTTTGACATTTCAGTGTCATCTGCATACTTATGAAAATCACACTCATGTTTTGATATTACATCTGAAAGGGGTTGGGAGTACACTGTAAACAAACAGGACCTAAGACAGAACCCTGTGGGACGCCAAAAACAAGTGGGATTGGGGCTGACATGACGCCGTCAACAAAGACGGACTGAGACCGATCATGAATGTTGGACGCAAACCAGTCGAGAACTGTGCCACGGAATCCAAAAGATAGCTCTAAATGCTTCAGGAGGATGGCGTGGTCAAGCGTATCGAACGCTGCACTGAGGTCCAACAACGCCATGAACGGGATGACGTATATCTTTGCAAAGTTGCAACTTTTCTGGGGGAAAACTTCGCCATGTTAAAACCGAGAAGGCTCACCATATGAAGATACTACCACACTCAACACAACCGTAGCTCACCATATGAAGAGACTACCACACGCAACACACACGTAGCTAGCTATCTTTCCAAAGCTCCGAACAGAGGTGTAACGACAGCTCACCTTGTTGCAGCCCCCAAAGAAGGCCGGGTCAGAGATGGGGTCGTTCAGGTAGGAACGGAGCAGGTTGGCTCTCAGTCCTTTGGGAGGTTCGTTGGTCATTTTCACACCTGCATGGAAGTCAAACATTCTTTTTTTTCAAAAACAACACCTAAGCAAGGTCGATAGTTGCTACTACAAGAACGAAATGCCCAACCTATATCCCCTTAAAATGCCAGTTCCATAAAACAATTAAGGTTATGCAAATGATTAGAATAATTATGTGTTTGAAAAAAATATACCTTGAAATGAGGTTAAGGAAGTTTTTTTAACAGAGTAAGTCACGCAGTAGCAGAGGAACACACCAGTATACATGTATGCATACATGTCTTTTAAAATCATCGACATACTTCGTGATCAAAAGAAGTAAGGGTATCAAGAACGCCAGATCATGGCGATAAAAAGGAAAGGCCCATAAAGAACCTAAACTTACACTACTGGTGGTATGGGCACTCATAAGACGAAACACAGGAAGAAGATCAAAGACGTTGAGTACGAAAGTTAGAGAGGAGATCACACAGGCTTTCACGACTGAAGAGAGAGAGGGGTGAGACACAATGCAAAATAAGACAGAGGCAGAATGCACTGACCGTTCTGTAGGATGGAGACGGGGAACATATCTGACGGGTAGCTGGTCAGCCACAGCCTGAAGTCATTGTGTGTGTTGTCGGGAACGATGACCTGGAAGAGGAATGCCAACAACTCGGCATGAAGAATGCGTTCAAAAATACTTACGTGTTGCCAAAAATCGGCCTAGCTATGGAATGCAATTGATATCCGCGCAGAAAAATCTGCTGATTGTATAGACTTTTATAAAGAAATACATTTCTTAGGCACAATTATCATCATCGTTTTGACCAAACTTATCCCTCCAGGTTTACTGGAGGTCCTCACAGCTTTATCCCTCCAGGTTTACTGGAGGTCCTCACAGCTTTATCTATCTGTGTGTGTGTGTCTGTCTGTGTGTCTGTCAGTCCCGACTTAACGGCTGATATCTCAAAAACTACTGGACGGATTTCCTTGACATTTTGCACACTTACTGGAAGTTAGGTCCGATTGAATGTATCAAATTTTCTGAATCGAGGTTTGAACAGAAAGTGACTTTCTTAGGTCGTAAACTTGAAAACACCCCCCTAAAATGTCAGTTAACGGAATGGCGATATTTCGCCTTCTCCTTCACTCCCGTCGCCAGCAGCGTTTCTCCCACGCTGTACGAGCGCTCACCAATTACATAAATAGTTTTCGTGATCCTCCCCAGAAAAAAAATCGCCTTTGCTTTAAAAAATACCATTTTACAGTCAAATATGTCCAGCCGCGAGGCCGGTCCAACTCTTCGAACAGCCACTCCGTCTGAGCGCAACACTACCAAGTTCGGTTCGCGTGGCCTAATGGCAGTGAATCGATATTAAACTTGGCAGAAATGGACCTTGAGTATCCTAAAATGTACAAGACCACTCAAATTTCATGAACTATCATCCATTTTTCTACAATTTACAGTGCAAAATACGAACCGAGGGGGTTTACGGAAAAGAACGTTATAATTGCTTTACAAACACTTAGTAATGTCAGTTCCCGAATGGCTCATCTGGTAGAGCGTTGGACTATTGTATTGTTAGGTCATTCGTGAACGGGTTCAAATCTGCGCTGAAACTTTTTTCCCCCTCTTTTTTCGAGAGGTTGCGGGTTCGAACCCCACCTGGTTTTTGTGTTTTTGTGTGTGGGTGTGTTTTTCCCCCTCTTTTCTCGAGAGGTTGCGGGTTCGAACCCGATCTTTCCTTTTTTTATGTCAAAACCTGGAGGTTCAGCGCCGGCGGTTTTTATCAGTCTGTCTGTGTGTGTGTGTGTGTGTGTGTGTCTGTCTGTCAGTCCAGACTTAACGGCTGATATCTCAAAAACTACTGGACGGATTTTCTTGACATTTTGCACACTTACTGGAAGTTAGGTCCGATTGAATGTATCAAATTTTCAGAGTCGAATAACGTGACGTAATTTCGAGGAGATTGGACATTGGTGAAGGAGAAAGAAGGATTTTTTATCCCTCCAGGTTTACTGGAGGTCCTCACAGCTTTGTTGTGTTTTTTTAATGCCAAAACCTGGAGGTTCAGCGCCAGCGGTTTTTATTTTATAATTTTGAGTTTTGGAAGCAATACCATTTTTCACTTTCAAGACGAATAAATTTTGCACGGATCTGTTCGTCGCACAAGGAAATTAATCCCAGCAACTAAAAGAACGATTTGAATCCGTCAGGAATCGATTCAAAAGGGACACCTTTTTATGTGTATGTGTGTTTGATGCATTTATGTGTATAAATGATTGTGTGCATGCGCCTGTGCATGCATATGCGTATGCATGCGCGCATGCATTAGCGCTTTACAACTCTGTGTGTGTGTGTGTGTGTGTGTATGTATGTGTGCTCTGTGCATACATGTGTGCGTGTGTGTGTGTATGTGTGTGTGTGCGCGCGCGCGCGCCAGCAAAACTTTATATGGATTCTATCTGCCTCAATGCCTACTCATGTGTATAATGTATGCATGCACCTACAAAGAACTGTTCCTTAGGAAAAGAGGGGCCACCCACCTCCTCGCAGATTTTCTCCAGACTCTTCATCCAGCTGGTGGCCAGGTGGCAGTTCTGTAGCACCACCCACGTCCCGTCCTTGATGGCGCTGTCGATCATCTTTGAAGCGATGGGACCCTGCAACGACCAGTGTCACACCGTATAGACTGACTGAATGACTGACTGAGAGACTGAGTGACTGACGGACTGACTGAGTGACTGACGGACTGACTGACTGACTGACTGAGTGACTGACTGAGTGACTGACTGCCTGACTGAGTGACTTACAGACTGACTGACTGACTGACTGACGGACTGACTGACTGACTGACGGACTGACTGCCTGTCTGAGTGACTGACGGACTGACTGACTGACTGACGGACTGACTGACTAAGTGACTGACTGACTGACTGAATGACTGACTGACTGACTGAGTGACTGACGGACTGACTGACTGACTGACTGACTGACTGACTGACGGACGGACGGACTGACTGAGTGACTAACCGAGTGACTGACTGACTGACTGACCGACTGACTGACGGACTGACTGACTGAGTGACTGACTGACTGACTGAATTACTGACTGACTGACTGAGTGACTGACGGACTGACTGACTGACGGACGGACGGACTGACCGAGTGACTGAGTGACTGACTGATTGACTAACCGAGTGACTGACTGACTGACTGACTGACCGACTGACTGACCGAGTGACTGACGGACTGACTGACTGACTGACTGACGGACGGACTGACTGACTGACTGACTGCCTGACTGCCTGACTGCCTGACTGACTGACTGAGTGAATGACTGACTGACTGACTGACTAACTGACTGACTGACTGACTGAGTGACTGACGGACTGACTGACGGACGGACGGGCGGACTGACCGAGTGACTGAGTGACTGACTGAGTGACTACCCGAGTGATTGACTGACTGACTGACCGACTGACTGACCGAGTGATTGACTGACTGACTGGAGTTTTACGGCCTATCAGCTTCTATAGGCTATATAAGGCTAACGGTCACGAACAATCACAAGAACAAGTAGACTATGAGCAAATTAAGCCACGATTTCCCAATTCATGTGCCTCTTACGAAACGCGTAGGGAGACACGGTGGGTCCATTCTTACCCCCAACCCACAGAAGGATACTGTCAGACTGACCACAAATGCGACAATCTCAATGCTTCTGGAGTCTTCTAGGATGCAGCCTGAAAGAGAATTTCGTGGACATTCCTTTGGAGTAAACGAAAAGTTAGCGGAAGTAGGGTAGGGAGAAGGAGGCAGGAGAGGTTGAGAGTGAGAAGGAAAGGGGAGATGAAGAAAGAGGTGTCAACTAACCGTGTAGTAAGTGAAAGGCAAAATGAGTAAGAGGTCTTGAAGGAGTAGAACCAGGAAAAGGAAACAAAACAGGGCGGGTTGTGTAAGGTGCCCAGGATGAGCAAAGAACTCAGAGACAAGAAGTGAAAGAGGAGGACAGGGGGATAGAAAAAGAGAATGGATGGATGGATATAATTTTACGACCTTTTAGCCTTTCTAGATGTTGTAATGTCAACAATCACGAAAATCAATCCAGCTGGTTGGTGTAAGAGCAAGCCATATCACGAATTCCCCAGGGATTCGCCTCTTACGAATCGCAAAGGGAGACGCGGTGGGTCTATTCTTACCCCCAACCCATAAGGGCAAAGAAACAGAGAGGAGCATGAAAGAAGAGGCAGTAACAGCAGGAGAACCATAACGGAAACCAAGAGAAAATATGAGATGCAACACCAGGAACCTGGAGAACACGAGAATGGAACACAAGAAGCTCATTAGGCGCCCCAGGACGAGGAGGAGGAGGAGGAGGAGGAGGAGGAGGAGAGGAGGAGGAGGAGGAGGAGGAGGAGGAAGAGAAGGAAGAGGAGGAGGAGGAAGAGGAGGAGATGGAGGAGATGGAGGAGGAGGAGGAGGAGGAGGTGGAGGAGGAGGAGGAACAGGAGGAGGAGGAGGAGGAGGAGGAGGAGGAGGAGGAGGAGGAGGAGGAGGAGGAGGAGGAGGAAGAGAAGGAAGAGGAGGAGGAGGAAGAGGAGGAGATGGAGGAGATGGAGGAGGAGGAGGAGGAGGAGGTGGAGGAGGAGGAGGAACAGGAGGAGGAGGAGGAGGAGGAGGAGGAGGAGGAGGAGGAGGAGGAGGAACAGGAGGAGGAGGAGGAGGAACAGGAGGAGGAGGAACAGGAGGAGGAGGAACAGGAGGAGGAGGAGGAACAGGAGGAGGAGGAGGAACAGGAGGAGGAGGAACAGGAGGAGGAGGAGGAGGAACAGGAGGAGGAGGAGGAGGAGGAGGAGGAGGAGGAGGAGGAGGAGGAGGAGGAGGAGGAGGGAGGAGGGAGGAGGAGGGAGGAGGAGGGAGGAGGAGGGAGGAGGAGGAGGGAAAAAGGAGGAGGGAGAAAGGAGGAGGGGGTGGGGGAGAAGGGGGGGGGAGAAGGGGGGGGGGAGAAGGGGGGAGGAGGAGGAGGAGGAGGAGGAGGAACAGGAGGAGGAGGAGGAGGAGGAGGAGGAGGAGGAGGAGGAGGAGGAGGAGGAGGAGGAGGAGGAGGAGGAGGAGGAGGAGGAGGAGGAGGAGGAGGAGGAGGAGGAGGAGGAGGAGGAGGAGGAGGAGGAGCTGAAAACCCAAGAACACACAGAAGACCTAAAATCAGAAGCTGCACGGGCAAACCCGAAAAAGCAGAACGACAACGCGAATAGAAGAATAAAGAACAACTGCAGCACTGGAAAGGAAACGAAGGTGATTGAAGCACAAAAAGTCGACAGTTAAAGCAGCACATCAGATGCGGGTTTCCTAGCCTGTGGATATGCAATCCGAAACAATCTAAAGCAATCCAAAGCAATCCGAAGCAATCCAAAGGATGTTTCCGGTAACACTTTAAAGGAATCGCTGTAATTATAAGAGTCGGTATCACACCTGGGACGAGAGTGCGGACACTGTCTGGTTGTGGAAACGGATTTATTACAAGACAGACTGGTTGGACGATGAGTATGATTACAGCGATCACATTACAGAAAAGACCGGAAATGCCTTTTGGTTTGCTTCGGATCGTTTCGAATTGCATATCCATAGTCCTGGGAAACGCGCCTCAGCCCACACATGACGAGCCCTGTCCCTCACCTGTCCCTGGCCCAGAGAGATGGTCTGGATGCGGTTGCCGCTGTAGCCGGTGTCAGAGCCGAACTTGAGCAGGGCCGCCATGGGATCTGCTCCGGGGGAAAGGATGAAGATGAGGGGCGCGCAGCAGTTGGAGTCGGAGAAGGATCCCGCCAGGTCAAAGGTTGGGGGTTCGATGTAGGACTGGCCCAGGTTGTCCACGATGAACTCCTGCACGGCAGGCACGATCTTGTCGGGCCTTAGCGTGCGCAGCACCACCATGCGGTTAAGGCCGCTGAGGGTGTTGAAGGGGGCAGGCAGCGGCTCCTCGTGGGGAGTGGTGGAGTCGTAGAACTTCTTCCATGCCGCGGTGTCTTCCTGCACGTCTGTGAGAGGTAAAGAAATGTGTGTCGTTCAAGATCAGTTGTGATTAGTCTTGTGTGTCCAATATAACCGTCGGTTAAAAAAATTGACGTGTTTTGTCGTACTTGGGACAACTATATGCTTACACACTTAGACACGCATAATTTTAGACTCATATATATGCTCGCAAACACACAGAAGTATGCGTGTGCACATGCAGGAATGTACTAGTACTCGCACAAATATACAGTATATGCATGCACAGATTTGCGTATATCATACAAATACATGCGCACACACAAATACATGCGCACGCAAACACAAATCACGCACACAACTGCAGTTACACCCGAGGACGCACGCGCGCGCGCGCACACACACAAACACACACACGCACACACACAAGCATTCAAAAATACACACACGCACACACACACAACACACACACGCACGCACGTACACACACACACGCTCACAACACACGCGCGCGCGCGCTCACACACACGCACACACACGCACACACACACGCACACACACACACACACTACACAAACACAGATACTCAAAAACACACACACTCACACACACAAACATACACACACAGACACTCAAAATCACACACATTCACACACATAAACACACACAGGCACACAAAAACACACACAGACACTCAAACACACACACAGACACTCAAACACACACACACACAAACACACACACACACAAACACTCAAAAACTCACACGCATACATACGCGCTCACACACACACACACACACACACACACACACACACACACACACACACACACACACACACACACACACACACACACACACTCACACCCTCAAACACGCTCATGAGCAAGCACGTACACTCCATGTATCCCTTCAAGTTGGGCAGGTTGGAGGCGCGGACGATTTCGGACCAGGACTTGTCAGTCAGCCATTCCGGGGCGGGGTTGGGGTGCGGGTTGTCCAGGGCCACGCCCCCAGTCAGGAGGAAGCGCCACATCTGGTCGTCCACCTTGCCTCTGTAGACAGGAAGCAACCCGGGCCCTCAGTAGGGGAACGGCATCCTGAATTGCAGTTCTCTCTGCGTATGTGGAACCTGTGAACCCTCGCGAAAGTACCTATACTACAGGGATGTGGAATTTGCCTACAAGAGCTTAGATGGAAGTCGGCTTTCCTCTGCGGAGGACAGTGTGTTCCAAGACTACAGAAAGCCTTGACTCTCTGTAGGAAAGTTTGACAAAGGCTATGAAGGGTTCCGCTGGGCACCAGCCTGATTTTGTAGAAAAAGAAACGTTACGTAACTACTATGAGTGTGCTGGACCCTCACTTATATCTCGCCGCTAAGAAGTGTTACAGATTCTGAGGAGATGATGTGAGAGCCGCAACATTTCTTCTGGATTTCAACTACAATGGCGGTAATCAGATAAGTGAATACTTGTCCAGCTTTTCCTGTTATGTCCAGCAATCATATTCTATGTTACCTACAGACTACTTATTAAATTCTCAGGCACTATGTAATCCATTTGAATCGAGAAATGGTTCATACACTTGCAGTTTATTCTTTATTCCAAGGTTATATAGATGTTTACATTACCTTATTAGTTTAAAGCGTAAACAAAATATAAAAAATTTAAATACAGGAAAGCTACAGATACTGAAACTGTTATGGTTTCTGAAGACTAAAGTTCTACTACACGGACTATACAACGATACCCCCAAAAAACGAAACAATGGAAATTAGTTCACTGCAAATTACACAAAGTAACTTTGTTTTTCTTATAAAAAAAAAAAAAAAAAAAAAAAAAAAAACTTTGTTTTTCTTCAAAAAGAGCAAATCAAAAACAGGAAAAGCACTCACTTGAGGTGGCACGACGGTACTCACCACACAACTGCAGCTGTGCAGGCTTCAGTGCGATCACGCTCAGACAAGTGGAACTAAACTATGGGTCGACATCAATTCCACACAAAAAAGAAAACGACAGAAAGTGCGCCACAGCAACCAACACACCAAGTCTGGGACATTACCTAAGACTTCTTTCGACTGTGCAAAGGTATTATGGAGAACGCAGTAAGTGCCTGCAAACAACGAATGACACACGACTGGGGTCAACTGTTGCCAGATGGCTCCAAAAGGGAGCGGTGCTCAGTCTACTTACTGCCCCTTCATGATGCCTATGCACAGCACAAAAGAGAAGAGCAGCTTGTCTTTCTCAAATAGGGAGCGGCAAACGTTTCGGTAGATGCTGTTTGTGAAATGGTCGTTCAGATTGAAGATTCTCTCCTCCAGGTCTTCCGAGGGCGTGCTGTTAATGATGGACTGCGGAAAGGGGAAGAAGCAGAATGTCATGATGGTAAAAATACGATCAAAAGAAATATTACTGATATTAGTAGACCTCTTGGACACGACTTCGTTTGGCATCCACTCTGTGAACGTCCTCATGACCATGACGATTCCATTGGCAAAGGCAAAGGAAGATATTCTGTATTCATACATTGTATTTACCCTTTTTTAATAACTTCTGCCCACATTCAAACGTACGAGAAAGGTTAACACACACCATTCCCTTAAGGTCACGCCAACGTTCATGCATCGTAACTGCAAACTACTCGTGAAGCAGCAAATGATTCCTTATTAAAGATGAGGATTTACAGGCTACCGTCTTTACATGCATGTATCTCACACTAATGTCATATGAAATGGTAAGATCGTTTACGTTCTGGTATATCCTGCATAAGTCACTTACTAATCCTTAAGAAAAGTGGACAGACCTATGAGTTCGTATCATAGTTCTATGTCATTCATTGATAAGGCACTAGCAAGACACCCCCCACACAAAAAATCGCAAACTATCTACATTATAATGCAACGCAATTCAATGCAATGGAGTAAACAACATTTTCCGAAAAGCACATTATTGACTTATTCTAGGATGACAAACTCAAAGTGTAACAATGAATGAAGAATACATCATAACTGACTAAAACAGACGTCTCCAAAGCCCCAAAACCAGGACAAGATGGCTACCGATGCAAGCAGGCCGTGGAGGACGACTGACCTGCAGGTAGAGGTTGATGAACCAGGTGAGGGAGTACTGGTACATGGGCTCGATGTTGGCCAGGTCCGAGATGCAGAAGAACAGGATGGAGGAGTGCACGGCCACAGGGCGGTAGCCGTTCCGCACGTTGTCGATCTCGATCTCGGTTGCCACGGCAACCTCCTGCTTGGCGCTGATCTCCTCTGACAGGGTCTTGGAGGAGGACAGCACCTTGATGGCTGTCTCGTCCTCCAGAATGTTGCCCTGGGGACAAATGGCATTGCACGTGATGCGACGCACTTACGTGGGCATGGTGAACAATTCAGGTCAGTGGTAAACTTATCAGTTTTTAAGCAAAGCTAATTCCTTTCAAAACCCTCTCCGGTGTCTTGTAAAATATGTGTTTGGCTGTCTATGTATTTCTGTATTTGACGGCCATGCACCTTTGCTTTTGGGGTTTCAATCCAACAACATGATACATTAATTTCGCTCTTTCAGTGTTATAAATGAATCAGCGAGAAAACTAGTACTCCTGAAGCTTTTGGTATTATGCCAACCCATTAACCAGGTAAAAATGCACAATGAAACGATAACTTCCTAAGCTTTCCCATGTTCCTTAACGCTACGTCTGTAATCTAAAGTAACCCCCTGATGAATCTGCAATCAAAAACCATTAAAAAGCTCTGCACAGCAGACGGATCCATTTCTGGCTGCCTGGACTCACCTGGGAGGATGAGAGGACCTCTAGAATCTTGTCCTCGATCTCTTTCAGCTGCTTCTTGTTGGCGGCCGATTCCAAGATGAGAACGTTCTTCTTCTCCTCCAGTTCCGGCTTCTCCTTAGCCGCCACGATTCCGAGGAGCTGATCCTCTAGACCCAGGGGTGTGATCATGAAGTTCAGCAGGCACACCTGTGTGAACATGGTCAGATAACACCAGATGCAACGTGAAGCTTTCACCCATGACCAGGCGAACGCGCTTGCAGGGCACTGATCACAGCTGTTCGTGAAAGGTACACATGCGATCACGAAGTTCATCCCATCATGCCTGAACAAGGAGAAACTTACGTCCATAGGCAGAGTCACAGCGGGCACGAGCAGTGATATCCACATATATAGTCACGTCACTTGAACAAAGCAGACATAATCACACATTCCTTCATTAACATTGCAATAGTATTACCTAAATATGTAGCAGTGATTCCAGCAAGAGATGACTAATTAACGTCAGGTAAAACATCACAATTTCTGCTCAAAGAATGTATAGGCACTGATGAGAAGTGCACTTCCCGTCATTATTTATTTTGTCCTGATCCCATGTCCTCCAACCCCTTAATTGTCCTGCACGCCATTCCGTCAACGCCTTCCAACAGCCACGAGCTCACCTTGATGGAGATTTCTGGAAGGTAGTGGGGGTTTCGGAGGCGGGTGGTGATGTAGAGCTTGAAGTCGTGGGAGTACTCGATGACGTTGTCACCCAGGCGGATCATCTCCACGCCCTGCTGCTTGAAGGTCAGCTTTTGCAGGACTGGTTCCAGCAATGGGTCTAGCTCCTCGCCCACGCTCTCCAGCAGCACGGGTGTCCCGAACTGAATCGAGTTCTCCATGATGCGCACGTAGTTGCTGTCCGTCAGTTTAATGACGCTCAACTTGTTGTCTTTCTCCATGTTCTTCACCCACTTGTTGGCCTGGCCTGAAGACAGAACGAGAATTCGTCTGGTGTTTAGACAGTGATCGTTGTCTTCATCGCAGCTGTCGTCTGCCATTGTTCGCCATCATGATTGTTACCATCATCAAAATCATCACTGTCACCACCATCACGAACAGCATCAGCAGCTCTGCTGTGCACGCTTTGACCGAAATGGAATCCCTTGCAGCAAATTTTGAGAAGTTACGTATAGTGTCTTTACATGTGCATGCATGCTTTCAGATGTTCATGAAATCAAATGGCAGCTGAAGCTATCCAGATATAACGCGATGTAATACCACCATTCGCTAAACAACTTATGGGCCACACTGTAGCAGACGGGACCAAGAAAAAAAGATGGCCTCGGTTGTTGAGTGAGGTAACGCTGACACGTTCCAAATAGCCAAATCTCTTTTGCTCTGTTCGATCTGTGTTACACTAAAATATAAAGGGAAAAGAAACGAAACTTAGTCCTTTTCACTTTTACTCGTGAGCAAAGAAGACCAGGGCGACACAGTTGTGTCCGTTTTCCCTGCACTCACCCTGGGGGTCGATCGTTTTCCCTGCACTCACCCTGGGGGTCGATCATGAGGGGCCAGCGACGGGAGTTGTCCACGATTATACCGTTATCCACGCTGAAGCTGTCCACAGGCAGCCCAGCGATGTTCCAGGCGCGGATTTTGACTGGCTCGCCCAGAGTCGCGTTGAGAGAGAATGACTGGGAGCAGGGGATCTCCCTTTCTCTACACTTATGATGCCAGTCCCGGATAATTTCCTGCAGGAACGACAGGACACAGTGCGTGAGCACAGGCGCTACATGGTTCATAGCAAGACAAGCCTAGAAGTGAGTCTGTGAAATTGGTTGTGGACGCCGTGCATGAAAACAACAATCACAAATCAATGCGTTTCCTTTGTTTATCTTCTCTGCCTGAATACCAATTGGTTTGATTTTCAAAACTCTCTGTGGAACGAAATCACAAGAAATGTATAATAATTTAGAAGCAATTGCTAATACTAAAATCATGAGATGGTGCGTTGATACCCCGAATGCTTTACATAACAAGACGGGCAAAGCCCATACGACTCACATGCTTGACCTTGACCATGACGTTGACCTTTACATGATCTTGACCTTCAAATGGCCTTCAAGGTCAAAGTCAAACAACTAAACCTAGCAATGACATCATACATTAAGAACTGCTTCACACATTTTTCCTACCAAAATACATGTGACCTTGACCCAAGGTCAAGACATAGGAAGAACAATGGTGCTTATTGGCACTTTCTACCATGAGATATGGTCACTTTTAGTGGTTCACTACCCCATTTTGGTCACATTTCATAAGGGTCAAAGTAACCTTGACTTGATGATATGTGACCAAATGTGTCTCATGATGAAAGTATAACATGTGTACTACAATGTTATGAAGTTTGGAAGAGTTATCTTCCATAGTTCAGGGTCAAGGTCACTTCAAAATATGTATACAATCCAAATTTTAAGAGCTTCTGTGACCTTGACCTTGAAGCGAGGTCAAGTCACTATGTATTTTTTGTGAGGCCTTGTCATCCTACACCATCATGCCAAATTGGGTGTTGATAGACTTAATAGTCTCCGAGAAAAATTCAACGGTAAAGTTTTTTAAGGATTACAGGACGCCCGGACGGACGACACGGGTGACCTGGTATGAAAGTATAACATGTGTAATACAATCTTATGAAGTTTGGAAGAGTTATTTTCCATAGTTCAGGGTCAATGTCACTTCAAAATATGTATACAATCCAAATTTAAAGAGCTCCTGTGACCTTGACCTTGAAGCAAGGTCAAGTCACTATGTATTTTTTGTGAGGCCTTGTCATCCTACACCATCATGCCAAATTGGGTGTTGATAGACTTCATAGTATCTGAGAAAAATTCAACGTTAAAATTTTTTAAGCATTACAGGACGCCCAGACGCCCGGACGCCTTGATGCCCGGACGGACGACACGGGTGACCTAGTATAAAAGTATAACATGTGTACTACAATGTTATGAAGTTTGGAAGATTAATCTTACATAGTTCAGGGTCAAGGTCACTTCAAATAATATGTATACCATCCAACTTTAAAGAGCTCCTGTGAACTAGACCTTGAAGCAAGGTCAATCAAACTGGTATCAAAAGATAGGGATTACTTTGCCCTATAAACCATATATATAGGTCAGGTATCCAATCTCAAAAACTTCAGTCAAAAATTGGGAAAATTTGAAAAATGTCTGTTTTTAGACGGCCCCTTCGACCTTGACCTTGAAGCAAGGTCAAGTCACTATGTATGTTTTTGTACGCCTTGTCATCATACACCATCATGCCAAATTGGGTGTTGATAGACTTAATAACGTCCGAGAAAAATCCAACGCTAAAGTTTGTACGGACGCCCGGACGGACGAAACGGGTGAGTACATAGACTCACTTTTGCTTCGCATGTGAGTCAAAAAGCCAACGTTGGCCAGAAAGCGCCTCACTCACTCAGTGGTTCAAATATT
Source organism: Theodoxus fluviatilis (assembly GCA_034096865.1). Taxonomy (NCBI): domain Eukaryota; kingdom Metazoa; phylum Mollusca; class Gastropoda; order Cycloneritida; family Neritidae; genus Theodoxus; species Theodoxus fluviatilis. Next base: position 85,095 of record JAWQFJ010001902.1, on the reverse strand, counting down.
GACCTACAATTAGGTGCAAGGAAGTCCAGAGTTCATAAACATGATATCAATAACGTCTCTCTCTCTCTCTCTCTCTCTCTCTCTCTCTCTCTCTCTCTCTCTCTCTCTCTCTCTCTCTCTCTCTCTCTCTCATCTTGTCTGATCTTACCAGACGCTCAATATGTGCAGATATTTGAAAATGTATATGTGATAACTTTTACCTTGCTGTACAGCTATTTCATTTCATTCTAAGTGGAATTACATACGGACGAGATTTTTTTCAGAAGATAATATTCTATTGTGACTACAACTGATGCGTTAATGTTTTAAATTTGTACATATGTGTATATTCCTACGTGATGGGTCGTCGGCCGAAAAAAAAATCATGCAATGTCTCTCTCTCTCTCTCTCTCTCTCTCTCTCTCTCTCTCTCTCTCTCTCTCTCTCTCTCTCCTTTTCTCAGGTGTTCACGTCCAGGGGGAAGGTCGACTCCCGTTATCGTCTGACACTGCATCACTTCAACTGCAACATTCTTGGTAGCGTCACTGTGGTTCACAGGTTGCATCACTTGGGGGTGGGGGTGGGTGGGTGGGGCGGGGGGGGGGGGGGGGGGGGGTTCGCACCTGTCTGAAGTCGACAGTGAAGGCACCCAGATACGCCACCACGCCCGAGGAGAGGAGCACGTCGCCTGTGACGTTGTGGTAGGTCTCCCCTAGTACACGGGCTGCCTCGGTCCATCGGTCCTTCTCGCCGCCCAGTCCACCGATCAGCTTCTCTGCTCGCACCAGCTTTTTGGAACACAGATCAATGTTGTCCTCCAATTCCTTCTTCTTTTGGGTCATCACCTCGAACTCGTCGTTCAGCGCCTGCAGCTTGTCCGTCACCTGCAATGCAAGGAGAGAGCGAGACAGTGAGTCCATGGAGTGGAGTGGTGGGGTGTGAAGAGGGGGTGGAGTGGAGTAGGGTGAAGAGGGGGTGGAGTGGAGTGGGGTTGTAGAGTGGAGTGGAGTGGGATTGTGGAGTGGAGTGGAGTGGAGCAGAGTGGAGTGAAGAGGGAGTGGAGTGGAGCGGAGTGGAGTGGAGTGGAGTAGAGTGGAGTGGAGTAGAGTGGAGTGGAGTAGAGGGGAGTGGAGTAGAGTGAAGTGGAGTAGAGTGGAGTGGAGTGGAATGGAGTAGAGTGGAGTGGAGTAGAGTGGAGTAGAGTGGAGTGGAGTGGAGTGGAGTAGAGTAGAGTGGAGTGGAGTAGAGTGGAGTGGAGTGGAGTAGAGTGGAGTGGAGTAGAGTGGAGTGGTCTGTATGGAGTAAAGCAGAAACTATTGGAGCTAAGTAGAGCGGAATGGAAATGGGGTGAAGAGGAGTGGAGTGGAGTGGAGTGGAGAGGGGGTGGAGTGGAGTGGAGTAGAGTGGTGTGGAGTAGACTGTATGAAGTAAAGCAGAAACGATTGGAGCTAAGTGGAGCGGAGCGGGGTGGGGTGAGGAGAGGATGGAGTAGAGTGAAGTGGAGTAGACTGGAGTAAAGCGGAAAGGATTGGAGCTAAGTGGGGCGGAGCGGAGTGGAGTGAAGAGGGGGTGGAGTGAAATAGAGCGGGTGGAATGGAGTGGGGTAGGGTGGGGTGGGGCGAGGTTGGGTGGGGTGGGTGGGGTGGGATGGGATGGGATGAGGTGGAGCGGGGCGAGGCGGGATGGGGTGAAGTAGACTGTGTGGAGTAAAGCGAAAAGGACGAGCTCGGTGGAACGGAGCGGGAAGGAGCGGAGGTGGGTGCGGTGTAGAAGAGTGGAATAAAACGATATGAAATAATGAAGAAGGCAGGGTTGGGGGGAGGGATGAGGGGAGATGAATGAGCTGAAGTGCAGGGGAGTGGAGTGGAATGGAGTGGAATGGAGTGGAATGGAGTGGAATGGAGTGGAATGGAGTGGAATGGAGTGGAATGGAGTGGAATGGAGTAGAATGGAGTGGAATGGAGTGGAGTGGAGTGGAGTAGTATGGAAAGGAGGGCAGGGTAGGGAGGAGCGAGAGCTGGAGCTTGCTGAGATCAAGTGGAGGGAAGTGGAGGGGAAGAAAGGAAAGCGAAAGGATTTAGCAGGATCCAGACATACCAGACGCAAGGGCAATGGTACACAAGTCAGAGAAAAAAGAAACAAGAAGGGCAAAGCCCATACGACTCACATGCTTGACCTTGACCTTTACATGACCTTGACCTTCAGGTGACCTTCAAGGTCAAGGCCAATCAACTACACCTAGCAATGACATCATACACTAAACTAAGAAATGCTTTACACATTTTCCTACCAAAATACAAATGGCTTTGACCCAAGGTCAAGGTCATTCAAGGTCATGCAACACAAAGCTGTTAATTCAAGACATAGGAAGCACAATGGTGCTTATTGGCACTTTCTACCATGAGATATGGTCACTTTTAGTGGTTCACTACCCCATTTTGGTCACATTTCATTAGGGTCAAAGTGACCTTGACCTTGATGATATGTGATCAAATGTGTCTCATGATGAAAGTATAACATGTGCCCCACATAATTATTAAGTTTGAAACAGTTATCTTCCATAGTTCAGGGTCAAGGTCACTTCAAAATATGTATACAATCCAACTTTAAAGAGCTCTTGTGACCTTGACCTTGAAGCAAGGTCAACCATACTGGTATCAAAACATAGGGCTTACTTTGCCCTATATACCATGTATAGGTGAGGTATCCAATCTCAAAAACTTCAGAGAAAATTGAGAAAATGTGAAAAATGGCTGTTTTTTAGACAACATTTATTGCTCCCGCGACCTTGACCTTGAAGAAAGGTCCAATCACTATGTATGTTTCTTGAGGCCTTGTCATCATACACCATCATGCCAAATTGGGTGTTGATAGACTTAATAGTCTCCGAGAAAAATCCAACGTTAAAGTTTTAAACGGACGCCCGGACGCCTGGACGCCCGGACGGACGAAACGGGTGAGTACATAGACTCACTTTTGCTACGCATGTGAGTCAAAAAAGGGAGGGGGCGGGGGGGGGGGGGAGGGGGAGAGGGTTACACACACAACATGCGACGATTCTATGCACTAAACAACACAGAGTGCAACAGTTCCGATCTAGACAAACACATCGGGGTTTCACGTTAAAGCAGCAACCAAACAACCCCAGCCAACTCACAGCCTGCAGCTGGGAGCGCTTCTCGTTGAGTTTGTCCATCTGCGTGGCCAGCTCGGACTCTGCCTCGGCCAGCTTGGCCTTCTTGGGGGCCACCACCTTGGCCACCCTGTCATAGATGTCCATGGCGCGCACCCAACGGCACAGACCTTCACAGGCCGTGGACGCGTTCTTGATCAGGTTGGGGTCGAAGTCGGGGTTGGACATGTACCTGAAAAGGTCAGTCAGATTCAAATCAGCTGTAAACACTGGTCTAGCGTGTCCTAGTTGTGTCGTCATGACCGTGACTTTATCACCATAACTAGAGGTTGTCGTCGTCACTTTGACCTCTTTCTCGTAACAGTCACTGCACCATCAGAAACTTTCTCCGTCTCCCTAATCACTGCCTACAAAGGTTTCTTAACTATTTGTTTCCTGCCTGCAATATGTACAGCATGAAAGATAAAATTAGTTTACACCTCCGTATTGTTAAAGTCATTATGAAACTTTAGCCCCTCTCCATAGTAAACACATAAAAACGGAAAGTTTATCGTACAGACCCGAATCTCTCCATGGAGGAGACAAGAAGATTTTTTAAAACCTCAGGCAGATACCAAACCCACGATGTAGTACGATATAGGGAAACTCTACCCCCTTTGGAGCACGCTTGCCTTTAAACGGCCCTTTTCAGGGCCACCTTGACTCAAGAAAGAATTGCTACGGATAGAATGTGCCGAATGGTGTGTGCACATGATTGTGTTTTGACTGTGATTATTTTTAGCATGAGTTTGTGACGTAGTGACTGAGGAGTGTTCACGAATGATCCGATTGGTTGTATATTTGCCAAGTGAAAGCTGTGTGCAACACTCCAACGATTGAACCCCAGGGAGACGGGTGAGTGCTGATTTTATCTGTTATTCTACATTGTAAATACCGCGGATGTATGATGATTGATAGTGAAGGAACGGATGAGTGAGTTTCCGTAGTTTTCAGGGTTCTTCAGACTGGTACGAGTCCCAGAGACACTAGCTGAGGCTTGGAGCTCCACCGGCGGGGGCCGGTGTGGAGACTGTCGGCGGGGGCCGCTTGAGCGCTTGTAGCGAGAGTGTCGGCAATTGGCCGCTGGAGCTCGAGTGTCTGTAGACCGAGTGTCGGCGGGGGCCGCACGTTAGCTCCTGAGAGCCCGGTGTGGGCCGGAGCTGGTGAGAGATTGCGTGTGTGTGCCTAATACATCTCGTTATACATCTGTACTGGTGTTTGTGTTTTTTCTTGTTTATTTTCATTTGTGCGGGATAGGCTAACCTGAGGCCCAGTTAGCCGGTCCGTAACAACTGGCGAGCCTGGCTACTTCACCTTTCGTGTGAGTGCATGAATTTGGCGGTGATTTGTAATTAGAAGACAAAGTCGAGTGGATTTAGGTTTGGCGCTGGCCAATCTTGTGATCTGAATGCTCGGCGTGCGAATTTGATTTTGAGTTCACAATGCATGCTTTGGATTGTGTGCTAATTTTGTGATTGATATTATGTGCTCTGTGATTTAGTTGATTTCCTGATTTGATCAGTGATTTCACAGTTGTATGCTTTGTATTGTGTGATGGTTTTTGGTTGATATTATGTGCTCTGTGATTTAATCGATTTTCTTATTTGCTCAGAGATTTCAGTTGCATGCTTCAAATTGGGTGATAATTTTGATTGATATTAGGTGCTCTGTGATTGAGTTGATTTTTTCCTTGACTCAGTGAGTTTACAGTGCATGCTTTGGATTGGGTGATAATTTGGATTGATATTATGTGCTCTGTGATTGAGTTGATTTTTTGCTTTGCTCAGTAAGTTCACAGTAATTTTGTTGGCTTGATATTATCTGCCCTGTGATTGATTTGATTTTCAGCGGAGCTCAGTGATTGCACAGTTGCATGCTGTGGATTGTGAGAAAATATTTTGAGTGTGTATGCTCTTAAGGAAGTGATTTTCTTATCTGTCCACTTGATTTCACAATTGCATGCTCGGGAATGTGTGATGATTGAACTGTCGTCTCGGACGATCTGCATGTTTGTATTTTTCATGTTTTGAGTTGGTGGCTCTGACAACTTGCAGGCTTGAATTTGCTCTGCTGGTGTACCCCATGTTTGAGGGAAGGGTCTGTCGGACGATTGATAGATTTTCATTGTTGTTGTTTTTTGGTGAATGTTGTTTTGTTTTATTTTTTTATTGGCCATTTGCGCGCTGTTCTGCTTGCTTGTCAAATGTGAATTGTTGTAGGGAATTTGCAGGGGTTTTGCACTGAAGGGGTGCAGATTAGTAGTATAGTATTGAATAATTTGGACTATATTGTGATACTGACATGGAAGAGAAGCCACCCAAGGTTGACCCATTGGTGCGGGTTGACCCATTTTATATGTACAAGATGGAGGCTGAAAGTCTTGGATTGCAAGGTCTGGAAATGACTAGATATGTACAAGAACGAGCGAGAGAAGAGAGGCAGAGAGAGGAAGAGAAAGAAAGGGTAGAGCGCGAGAAAGAACGTGAGCGGGAGGAGAAAGAACGAGAACGAGAGAGAGAGAGAGAGAGAGAGAGAGAGAGAGAGAGAGAGAGAGAGAGAGAGAGAGAGAGAGAGAGAGAGAGAGCGGGAAGAGAAATAACGGGAGAGGCAAGAGTGCGAGAAAGAGCGTGTGGAGGAGATAGAGGGAAGAACGAGAAAGACAAGAGCGCGAGAAAGAACGAGAGAGGCAAGAGCGCGAGAAAGAACGAGAGAGGCAAGAGCGCGAGAAAGAACGAGAGAGGCAAGAGCGCGAGAAAGAGCGTGTGGAGGAGATAGAGGGAAGAACGAGAGAGACAAGAGCGCGAGAAAGAACGAGAGAGGCAAGAGCGCGAGAAAGAGCGTGTGGAGGAGAGAGAGCGGGAAGAACGAGAGAGGCAATTTGAATTGGAGAAACTACGAGTGGGCAAGGATGTTGCCTCCACTCCTTCAAAAAAAAATTGCGGCAAGTCCAATATTGCCGTACTTTGATGACAAAACGGACGAGATGGATAGCTATCTCTTCCGTTTTGAGAAGTACGCTGGTGCAGTGGGTTGGGATAGACGGGATTGAGCTACGCTGGTTCCCTTTCTTTTGAAGGGCAAAGCCCTCAACACCTACCATGAGCTATCGTTGCGAGAGTCTCTCTCCTATGACGAGCTCAAAAAAGCGTTGTTGCGTACCTTCCAGTGCTCCGCAGAGGGTTACCGGGCTCGCTTCCGTGCCTTGAAGCCTCAGCAGGGTGAAAGTATGCTGACCTATCTAAGTCATTTGAGGCATCTCCTGGATCGGTGGATAGATCTGTCACGGGGCGAGAAAACCTTCGAAAGCCTCATCAGTCTGGTCTTGAGGGAGCAGATTCTCGCTTTTTGCTCGACCAGTTTGGTCACCTTTCTAAAGGAGAGAGATTACGGGTGAGTGCAAGACTTGGTGGCCGATGCGGAGATGTATCGAGAGGCACACCTATCCCAGTCAATGTCCACCAAGACTGCAGCTGATGTGTGGTCAGCCGGGGTTGCTACACCCGTGGAGGCACCGGGGTTTTATCGACCAAACTCCCAAGGGATGCCGAGGGGTAGAGCAGTTTTTCGTCCGGGACCCCGCCGAGGGCTACACAGGGTGGGGCGTACCAATGCTGAGAGGTCTCAGCCTCAGAAATATGTCTTCCCAGAGAGGAAGGCATATACCGAAGTCAAGTGTTGGTACTGCGGGGAGTCGGGCCATAAGATTCAGGCATGTCCAACAAAACCCGCCCCGGGGGGCCAGGTTACGGCGTCTTGTGTCGAGGTGCCGTGTAGAGACTCCCGGGAATTTGCTTCGTCTGGCAGTCGGGGACAGATGCCTGACGTCAGTTTTGCCATGGCGTCGGAGCATGACGTGCCCAGTTCGTTGCAAGTCTGCTCGGGTCAGTTGAACGGACGACCGGTGCAGGTGATGCTTGACTCAGGGTGCTCGACTGTAGGGGTGCGTCGATCCTTCCTTACGCCGGATCAAATCACGGCTCGTGTCCTGCGTTGTCGCCAATTCGTAGGCGATATTGTCGAGTTGCCAGTCGCACAGGTCAGGTTGGATACTCCGGTGTTCAGGGGAGAGGTTGACGCTTGCGTCATCGATAATCCCGTATGCGACGTCATTCTGGGTATGATTCCGGGAGCTCAGTTCCAATGCACGTAGATAGTGGGGGCTGTGCAGACGAGGGCCCAAGCTCAGGCTGAGGTGAAGCCCTTTCGTCCTCTACTTACGGCAAAATGTCCTCAGTTAGACATCACCCCTCAGAGGGTGCAGTCCTTGCAGAGATCTGATGTTTCTCTTACCCCATGCTTCCAAAAGGCCAAAGACCAGCATCGAGAGGAGAGATCTCGAACTATCGTTTCTTTCCAGATTAGAGACGGTCTCTTGTACCGACAATTGGTTCACAAGTCTCATGGCTCGACGAGTTGCCAATTGGTGGTTCCCATGGAATTGCGCCAGTCGGTGCTCTTTGCGGTTCATGACAGTACCTTCTCTGGTCATCAAGGACGTCATAGTACCATGAACCGATTGAAACCCTCATTCTATTGGCCTGGGTGCCGTAGGGATGTGGCGCTCTACTGTCGCTCATGTGGGGGGTGTCAGCGGACTGCTCCAAAAGGGAGGGCGAAGCCCGTTCCCTTGCAGAAGACTTCACTCATGGATACCCCGTTCAAAAGGGTGGTCGTGGATCTTGTGGGCCCATTGACTCCTCCTTCGTCCAGGGGAGACAAGTGTATCCTTGCGTTGGTCGAGATGGCGGCACGCTGTCCGGAGGCAGTGGCGCTACGATCGATTGAGATGGAGGCCATGGCAGAAGCGCTGGTGTCCATTGTTTCCCGCACAGGGGTGCTCTAGGAAATGCTCCCAGACTTAGGGTTGCAGTTCACGGTTGTTGATGGAGGGTCCATCTCCTACCGATTGAAGGCAGCTGGAATTCGTAGGCGGATATGGTGGCCTGGATTATGCAGCAGTGAAGCTACACAAGTTGCAGGAACTTGTTCGGCTTGATGAGGGGGTGGTTGTTACGAATCGAATGTGCCGAATGGTGTGTGCACGTGATACTGTGATTATGTTTAGCATGAGTTTGTGACGTAGTGACTGAGGAGTGTTCACGTGTGAGCGGATGATCCGATTGATTGTATATTTGCCAAGTGAAAGCTGTGTGCGACACTCCAGCGATTGAACCCCAGGGAGACGGGTGAGTGCTGATTTTATCTGTTATTATTCTACATTGTTAATACCGCGGATGTATGATGATTGATAGTGAAGGAACGGATGAGTGAGTTTCCGTCGTTTTCAGGGTTCTTCAGACTGGTACGAGTCCCAGAGACACTAGCTGAGGCTTGGAGCTCCACCGGCGGGGGCCGGTGTGGAGACTGTCGGCGGGGGCCGCTTGAGGGCTTGTAACGAGAGTGTCGGCAGGGGCCTGCTGGAGCTTGAGCGTCTGTAGACCGAGTGTCCGCGGGGGCCGCACGTTAGCTCCTGAGAGCCCGGGTGTGGGCCGGAGCTGGTGAGAGATTGCGTGTGTGGGCCTAATACACCTCGTTATACATCTGTACTGGTGTTTGTGTTTTTTCTTGTTTATTTTCATTTGTGCGGGCTAGGCTAACCTGAGGCCCAGTTAGCCAGTCCATAACAAGAATACAATTGTGGGGTAATGCCACACCTTTTTCTTTTCAGACAATATTTCAACCGACCCCGGCACCCCATTCTTTACGATATAGTAAATAATGTATCAAAATTACTGTATAGCCCTACTAAGCGTACGCACTTGTCTCGGATTCTCTTGATGATTGGTGGGGGAATGTTGTCCTTATCGTAGGTCTTGAGTCTGTCAAGGAACTTGAAATCTCCCAGCAGTTTGAGAGAGGGTGACCAAAAGTCTTCCACCATCTTGCCGGCGCCGTCGGGTTTTCGGTCTGGCTTGACGCTCAGCATTACGCAGATAGACTCCATCACTAGCTTGACTGCATTGGGGGGGTTCTGGTTTGGGGCAAAAGAGAAAAAAGGCGTTGGTTAAAAAGTCATCGAAGGTTGATCAACAGAACAAACAGCGTTGTTTTTTTACGAAAGTTATCCCATTTATAAAAGTTAATTCTATTTGGATCCAGTCAAAGCAAAGTTTTCATCCCTTACAGTTGGCAATGGCGAGAAAAAGAAACGGATCAGCTGATGTGCTTAGCATGATGAAAAACAAGAAGGGCAAAGCCCATACGACTCACATGCTTGACCTTGACCTTTATATGACCTTGACCTTCAGGTGACCTTCAAGGTCAAGGTCAAACAACTAAACCTACCAATGACATCATACACAAAGAAATGCTTTACACATTTTTCCTACCAAAATACATGTGACCTTGACCCAAGGTCAAGGTCATCCAAGGTCATGCAACACAAAGCTCTTAATTCAAGACATACTATCACATAGGAAGCACAATGGTGCTTATTGGCACTTTCTACCATGAGATATAGTCACTTTTAGTGGTTCACTACCCCATTTTGGTCACATTTCATTAGGGTCAAAGTGACCTTGACCTTGATGATATGTGACCAAATGTGTCTCATGATGAAAGTATAACATGTGCCCCACATAATTATTAAGTTTGAAACAGTTATCTTCCATAGTTCAGGGTCAAGGTCACTTCAAAATATGTATACAATCCAACTTTGAAGAGCTCCTGTGACCTTGACCTTGAAGCAAGGTCAACCAAACTGGTATCAAAAGATAGGGCTTGCTTTGACCTATATACCACTTGTAGCTAAGGTCGCCATTCTCAATAACGTGGGAGAAAATTGGGAAAATGTGAAAAATGACTGTTTTTGAGACCACATTTATGGCTCCTGTGACCTTGACCTTGAAGCAAGGTCAAGTCACTATGTATGTTTTTTGAGGCATTGTCATCATACACCATCATGCCACATTTGGTGTTGATAGACTTAATAGTCTCCGAGATAAATCCAACGTTTAAGTTTTTTACGGACGCCCGGACGGACGGACGCCCGGACGCCCGGACGGACGGACGGACGACACGGCTCAGTACATAGACTCACTTTTGCTTCGCATGTGAGTCAAAAAGGGCAAAGCCCATACGACTCACATGCTTGACCTTGACCTTTACATGACCTTGACCTTCAGGTGACCTTCAAGGTCAATGTCAAACAACTAAACCTAGCAATGTCATCATACACTAAGAACTGCTTTACATTTTTCCTACCAAACTACATGTGACCTTGACCCAAGGTCAAGGTCATCCAAGGTCATGCAACACAAAGCTGTTAATTCAAGACATAGGAAGCGCAATGGTCCTTATTGGCACTTTCTACCATGAGATATGGTCACTTTTAGTGGTTCACTACCCCATTTTGGTCATATTTCATAAGGGTCAAAGTGACCTTGACCTTGATGATATGTGACCAAATGTGTCTCATGATGAAAGTATGACATGCATACTACAATGTTATGAAGTTTGGAAGTTATTTTCCATAGTTCAGGGTCAAGGTCACTTCAAAATATGTATACAATACAACTTTAAAGAGCTCCTGTGACCTTGACCTTGAAGCAAGGTCAATCAAACTGGTATCAAAAGATTGGGATTGTTTTGCCCTATATACCATATATAGGTCAGTATCCAATCTCAAAAACTTCAGAGAAAATTGAGAAAATGTGAAAAATGGCTGTTTTTTAACATTTACGGCCCCTGCAACCTTGACCTTGAAGCAAGCTCAAGTCACTGTGTATGTTTTTGTACGCCTTGTCATCATACACCATTCTGCCAAATTGGGTGTTGATAGACTTAATAGTCTCCGAGAAAAATCCAACGTTAAAGTTTTTTACCTTCATGGACTTGACCACGGTGATGTCTGCTGGCTTGAGGGTGTTGAGGGCAGCAATGGCGGCCTCCAGGGCCGGAATGGCCTCCGCCAGGTCCGCCTCGCACTCGTCCTTGATGGCCTGGGCAGCCGCTGCAGCCTCGTTGGCCACTGCTTCGTCTGCTGCCACCACCTGTTGGCATGGCACCAGTGTGCATGATGTCTTACTGTGTGTGTGTGTGTGTGTGTGTGTGTGTGTGTGTGTGTGTGTGTGTGTGTGTGTGGTATATGTGTGTGTTGTATGTGGTGTGTGTGTTTTGTGGTCTGTGTGTGTTTTTTTTGGTGGTGTGTGTGTGTGTTTTGTGCATGTGTGAGAGTGTGTGTGTGTGTGTCAGTGTGTGTGTTAGTGTGCGCGCGCGCATTGGACATCATTTATACTCATGTAATTGTACTTTTATGGTGTTGGACCAGACATTTTCCGTTATGGATGATAATAATCTTTATCGGTCTTTGTCTCTAATATTGATAATGCGGCATTCTTTCCTGAATTTATCCACCCATTCTGGTACGTTAAAGATGTAACTGTTTTACCTCTGGCGTGTGCCAGAATGCCGATCATTCAGCCTTTTTCCTTGCCTAAATCGTTCCATGCCTAAAAACATTGTTCGTCAGATGTTTTACTTATTTTCTTTAAATACAAGTTTACACAGAGCACAAATGAAAACAAATGTGGTTAACCCAGACTGAAAAAAAAAAGAATGACTGGATGTTTGATACTGGAATAGTCTGACGCAAAAGGGCTTTGCACATAGGGCAAAGCTATTTATGGTAGGACGCCAGGATCTGGGTCGTTCATCGACTGCTGCGCATGCGGCTGCTCCCCATCACTCTCAAAGGCCAACCCTGTTATCATTCCGGCTTCAAGCGAGGGACAGACCACACGCCTTTCCCTTTGAGCGAGTATACAAAAATCTGTTCATTTCAATAGCCGCCCTCATGCCCCTCCAGCCACCCATCGATTCGCTGTTCTTTTTCTTGAGTGGATAATTATCGACTTGTGTACTTTTTCCACACACACACACACACACACACACACACATACACACACACACACACACACACACACACACACACACACACACCTTTTTCTGTGCTGTTGTACATTTGGTATTTTCATTCACATGTGTTTGCGGCGTCGTTTCCGAATTGTATTTTCGGAGCTGCCCCACTTTTCACGTTTGATTGACGTCCATCGTGCCTCCCCGAGTTTGCTTTCCTGGTACCATGCGAGTGGGTTGTGATGTGCATTCTACCCCCCTATGTTCACTTGGCAGTGTCAACTACACTAGTCGACCTTCAACCTTTCCTTTTCGATTACCATTCTGTACATCGAATTACATGACCTCACCTATGTTGCTTTCCATGTACTGAATGGTTACTCGTTTCATCCTGGAAGGGTAGGAGCCATGCTTTTTCCCATTGGGTTTTTTACCCGTTTTACTTTTGAATTTTCTCTGCATGCCCCTGGATGCCAAATGATGGCGGCCAACATAAACATGCTTTTAATTCAGCTCCCTGATATTATTTTCTTTCAAAGGTTCGGAAGAGAGCAACCAGGAAAACAAATCTGATCGGACCAAACAATCTACTCAACACGCCATAACCTCACCATTTTCCCTAACTTTAAACTCAACACACTGTAATCTCACCTCTTTCTTGGCCTCGACCTCCACGGTGTCCTGTTCGATCTTGATCATGAGCTTCTCGGTCTCAGCCGAGGTCTTGATGAGCTCTGGCTGCAGGTCCCGCAGCTCCTGCTGCATGATGGACACCTGGGAGGAGGCGAAGTCCAGCTTCTCAAGTCCGGTCACGTATCCGTTCTTCATCTGCATGATGTCGTTGCGACGCTTGTCCAGGAGCTTCTTGAAGGTCATGATCAGCTCTAGGTAGGACGTTGGCGTCACGTAGTTGTAACGTCGAAGGACGTCGAAATATCTGCGTGAAGTTTCCAACGCATTTGATCAATTGCGTGCTAGCACATGCGTGGTCAAAATGGCGGGAAAACTCGAAACATCTATAGGGGTGGGTGGGGTGTTCGACTCTTTGACGAGTGCAGCTATACATGCTTGAAATGTCCAATTGTGTTCAATACAGAAATAAAGCAAGTAGTATGCCGCCAAGTATGTGAACTCTTTGCCATGGACATGTGGTTAGATTTTGAAAAAGCTATGTACGGTATTGAAACAGCGGAAACAAAGACATGCTAGATTTATGTTCCAATACATTAATCTCTTTAATCACAAGTCAAATTCTAAATTCTCCAAAAAGAGGTACAGACATTTTTGTCAGTGTATTTTTCGTCGTATCACTTAAGATTTTTGTCTAGGCGTGAATGAAATGTTGGCAAGACCACACACACACAAAGTTGTGCTTCAGGTAACATGAAGAAAAGAAAGAGTCGGTAGGTAGGCCTGTCTTTTTGTTGTAATTTATAAGTAGGCTAGATTGAGATTGCGCACATTAGCGTGTTTTAAGAAAGGTCACGCATACAGTAGATTCATCTAAACATAAATCCACATGTCTTTTTCACATACTTTTTATTTTATTATAATAGTGCTTTAAAAAAGATGGGACAGCACACAGTTTGTTGTTTATCTTTGATTTCTCTCTCCTTATTTTCCCTTTCATGATCAAAAAAAGTATTAGGTCAACAGGAAAAAATAGGTTCGGTCGGTTTACTTTAATCACAACTTTTTGTGGAGCAGTATGAACAAGGAAAGATAAGTAGGACTCACTTCTCTGAGAGCATGCGGACACTCTCGTGGAAGTTCTTGCACATGAAGACTGTGTTCTTGCGGAGGTCGTCTTCAAGCTCTACTTCTTCTAGGAATTTGTTGGCCACCATTTCCAGGGCATCCTCAGGCCAAGCCTGCATCAGTAAACCGTGCAGTCAGCAGTCAGCAGTAAACAGTCAGCAGTAAATAGCAAGCAGTCAGCATTAGCAGTCAGCAGTAAGCAGTAAGCAGTCAGCAGTAAGCAGTAAGCAGTGCCAGGTGGCATACTTTCTTCTCTGCACACAGCGACAGAGGGACTATGTCAGTGACTCAGATATGTTGCAATTTTAGGGCACGGGTGTCATTCATTTCATTCACACTCTCACATTCACCAGCACCACCAACAACTCCTCCTCCTCCTCCTCCTCCTCCTCCTCCTCCTCCTCCTCCTCCTCCTCCTCCTCCTCCTCCCTCCTCCTCCTCCTCCTCCTCCTCCTCCTCCTCCTCCTCCTCCTCTTCCTCCTCCTCCTCCCCCCTCTTGTTTTTCTTCTGTTTTTCCTCCTCCTCCTCTTTTTCCCCTCCTCCTCCTCCTCCTGCTCCTCCTCCTCCTCCTCCTCCTCCTCCTCCTCCTCCTCCTCCTCCTCCTCCTCCTCCTCCTCCTGCTCCTGCTCCTCATCCTCATCCTCTTTTTTCTTCTTGCTCCTCCTGATCCTCTTTTTTCTTCCTCCTCCTCTTTTTCCACCTCCTCCTCTTTATCCTCCTCCTCTTTTTCCTCCTTCATTTTATCCTCCTCCTCCTCCTCTTCCTCTTCCTCTTATTCCTCCTCCTCCTCTTTTTCGTTTTCTTCCTTTTTCCTTTACTTCTTCCAATGCCATCCGCTTCTCCTCCTCGCCTCAACATGACATCATCCTGACCTGGAACCAGTCAATGGTGCAGCAGTTGATGAGGGAGGGGAACATCCTGAGGCGGTTACGGAAGGCGTCTCCAATGGGACTCATGGCCAGGACAACATGGAGATTTTGCTTGACGCGGTCGATGAAGAAGTTGTACATGGCGAGGGGAGTGACTTCCATTTTTTTCCCCTGCAACACGAAGAGAAAAATACGGCGTGAGGAGATCTAATAAAGTACATAAACAGCTATACGCTAATGGAGACATTCAGAAGGTCAGACGTATAGCTAGGCAAGAGCGGCCAGACTGACGTGGGCCCAGATGAGGGAAGCTGTCCAGAGCCGGGCCTGTTGGCATGCAGCGGTTGCGGCCCTATGCTCCCTAGGGAGCCCACAGGAATAAGTCAAGTAAGATGCCTATGGACCAACAGGCATCGGCTAATAAGACCTGGCAATGGGAGATCCATCCGCCAAAAAGAATA
>JAWQFJ010001902.1:62500-65000 GCA_034096865.1 Theodoxus fluviatilis | reverse complement strand
TACATGATTCAACTTGTTTCCAGTCATCATAATCTGGTAAATAACCTACCCTTTACCACACGACATATCGCACTAGCGTTTTATCACATGAACAAACCATTACGCAAATTGTAACGAGACACAGGAAACATATTATGACTGCCTTAGGTAACGCACTGGGGGTCATTCGGTGGTCTTTGGTTTTACATTATTGGAACTATTGTAATGGTGAATGTCACAGTATTGCTACAACAATAACTGACCAACTTTCGGGCCAGTGAAACACAATGGATCTATCCGTAACTCCGCCCCTTGAAATGATGCCCATTTGATTCTCTCCACATTTCCAAGAAAAGCTGTTGTCACACTAAACTTCGTTTCTTATTCGGTAAAATCTGTTTAATGAAACAAATAGATAGTGAAATATCGACATTCAGACCACAACATCGGTGCAAGACACAACGGTGTGGATCGGACTCCACGCTCTTTACCATAGACACTTCTATGAGTGTATATGATTTTACGTATATCCACTGATTTGGTGTGGGTCACGTGGGGTGGTGGGGGTGGGGCGTTACGGGTGGGTCCAAGAGTGTCATGGCATCAAGCGTGCACTGGCGAGGAGTCACTTACTGCTCCATGATGTTTGTCAGCTCCTTCAGGTCGACAACCTCGTCGTAGACCTTGCTGTCGGGGTTCATGTAGTCGCCGAAGAAGAGAGAGCGGACGTCGTCGTCCTTGACCTTGCCCGACTTGGACAGGTGGCCCAGCAGTCGGTCCAAGTTCAACTTGAAGTGGTTCTGGCTCTCTTCGTGCACAATGTTGAAGAACATTTGCCTGCAAGCCAGTGCAGAGTGGATTTCACACATTGCCTCCAAACATCGCGCTGCGTGACTAAAGG
The DNA here is from genome assembly GCA_034096865.1 of Theodoxus fluviatilis. Lineage (NCBI taxonomy): Eukaryota > Metazoa > Mollusca > Gastropoda > Cycloneritida > Neritidae > Theodoxus > Theodoxus fluviatilis. The sequence continues at coordinate 64,120 of JAWQFJ010001902.1, read as the reverse complement.
CCACTTTGGGCTAGGTCTGCGTTCTGATTGGTTAGATAAGACTGTTACTACGGCGAAAAAGGAGTTAAGCATTGCTCAATTAAAACAGGCCTTAAAATTGCCTCGGGATTTCAAAAGTAGGTCAGTGATTTGATCAGCAAAGATCTACTTTCTTGAGGGGGAAAAAGAGGAGAACAAAGTCGGTAGTTTTATATGAGTTTTGAATAACACTAAACTAACATTTGTCAATCCATCGACTCAAACTTATGGATTCCTGCACCAGTTCAGTGCGCAATTCAGTCGACAACGCGTTCTTCAGACGAATAAGTGTACATCCTTGAAATCACAAGAGCATCAGCCACCGGTCTTCCTGTCCCTATCACTGTCTGTCTGTCCGTCCGTCCGTCTGTTTGCCTGACTGCCTATCTTTCCGCCTGTCCGTCTGTCTCTCTGCCTGCCTGCCTCTCTGCCTCTCTGTCTGCCTGCCTGCCTGCCTGCCTGCCTGCCTGCCTGCCTGCCTGCCTGCCTGCCTGCCTGTCTGTCTGTTTTAAGTATGTGTGTCTGTCTGTCTACGTGTCTGTCTGTCTGTCTGTCCGTCCGTCCGTCCGTCCGCCCCCCCCCCCCCTCCCGCCCGCCCTCCGTCCCTCTCTCTCTCTCTCTCTCTCTCTCTCTCTCTCTCTCTCTCTCTCTCTCTCTCTCTCTGTGGAACCAAAGAGTCGTCGTGCTACGCTTCACGCGAGGTCAGCCATTACCGGACAGCGACAGCGCTCGTGGGAGGTGGAGACGAAAGCCTCCAGCGCAGCTACGTCGAGACAAGCAACGAGCTGAACAGCACCGTGAGTCAAATAACATTCGCATGACTTACCCGTCTGTTAAACTGCGTGAAGCGCGCACAGAGTGTAATCCTTGTGCTGCCACCGTAGACATCGCCGGAACACATCATATGACCAAGACAGATTGTGACCTTTCACACCTGACCTGTGACCGCTCGACAAATGATCAGCGTGGAGTGAGAGACAAGCCCGCCGAAGTCGTCGAGATGAAAAACTCGAGCGATTTGACAGACGATCATCCGTCGCCAGTCCCCACTGACAGTACTCCCGAAAATGAGGAAGATCTTCCAGACAGTGTGAAGGAAATACTGCAGGAAATAAGGCGCAAGAGTGCATCTGCCCAGTCGTGTCTCGCCACCTTCCCTGAAGTGAAAGCTGCGGAGCGGGGCGCGGAGAGGGATAGGGGTGGCCGTGATATCAGCTCCTCATCTGATCGCCCCATTCCGTCCTGTTCCGACAGGAGAGAGAGACAATGGCCTGCTACCCCCAGACTACCTATGCAAGTCCGTCCACCAGACACAGCCCCAGTCAGAGGCCCTGAGTGCAGCAGTAGCCATGGAGATGGCGACAGACCAACCCTGAGACGGCAGCAGCCATGGCGGACAGCACGGAAGCCATGATTCGCGCGTCGTTGCATGACTCTCGCTTGTCTCCGCGTACGCGCCTCGATCAAGACTGGTTGCCAGTCTTGGAAAATATGTCCAATTTATTTTGTCCTTTTGATGTATTATAATTTTGCAACAGGCCGGAGGCCTACGCAATAAATGTTTCGTTCGTTCGTTCTCTCTCTCTCTCTCTGTCTTTCTCT
>JAWQFJ010001902.1:25000-60000 GCA_034096865.1 Theodoxus fluviatilis | reverse complement strand
TGTGTGCCTGTGTGTGAACGTGCGTGCGTGTGTGAATATGTGTGTGCGTGCGTGTGCATGCGTGAGTGAATGAGTATAAAGCTAATGCTACATCGGAAAAGAAAAAAAATGGTCATGATTGATATGATTTTTCATGTCCACTTCGTGCATACTTTTTCACCAGTAATAAAGAAATTCAGACTTTTGTTCTGATCACGACACTCCGTGATGTCCGACATACTTGTGTAACTGACTGACTTTTTGATGAATATTTGACTGAGCACCGCAAAACAGGTCATATGTCGGTTCTTGACATTTTGGAGTCAGTGGTATCAATTCAAACCTGAGAGTTTCCTATTGAACCATATATATGTTTGTATCTTGAAAATTATAAAGTTACGACTATTTTAATGATTTCTGTGGTGAAGCGCAAATCTGGAGAGAATTGCTACACAAGCGCAAGTAGGGCACTTCGCATTGGTCCAACTTCAAATTCTGTTTATGTCTGGATTCGCTTTCTATTCTTAGAAAGACGACACTGTGGAAAATTCGAAATTCCTTCCACTTATGGGCCCTACTAATGGACTCGTCCGAGGAAAGGGGTGCAGACCCCGCTCAGCTGGCGGCTCACGGCATCTGATTGGCTGCGTTTTTACATTGGCGTTTATGCTTTGAAACAGATCCGAATCGCCTTGACGACTGCTGCAAATATGATATTCATCGTAACCCAATTCAGCTGAAATCGCATTGGGTACACCGGTTTGTAAATTATTCCCACTTCATTGTCATTCTGTGGGCGGAATACACGTCCAAGATTGCGTATGTGAGCTAGCGAGCATGTGATAATTTGGTTCTAATTCTGTGTGGGAGTCACTGCCAATTAAATGACCAACATCGCACCCTTTTCCTCGGATGAGTCCACTAGTGGAAGGTATTCCGAAAATTCTACTGTAGGAGGAAAAAAGAGAACGAGCTTTGCTAAAACGATTGATACGCCAGTATGAATATGAAAGTATGTCGTTGCACCGAGGGAAAAGGGTAAGTTGGGCCAAGTGAACTCTATCATCTTTTTGCTTTTAGGGGATTGGGCTAATAAAATAATTTGGTTACATTCTCATATAATCATTTGCATAGTGTTTCGATTCTAGAGGAGCAATAAAGGCAAAAAATATCAAGACAGCAAATGCACGTGGCTGACCCCAACTGATGTTGCATGGCTGTATCTATGAAATTACCAGTGCGACTTATGATCAGTCACATGATGCTCTGTCACATATTGTATCGACAGTTTTTAAAATGCCATTGTTGAAGGACTTTCCACCAGCGCTGGAGAACGGCTGGAGAGAAAGGGAACACGGCTGAAAACACACGGTCTGGAGTCGCAGGCAATATTTGAGAAGTTCATGCACAATTTGCATTCAAGGCGATATGGTGGGCTTCCTTTGTATCAGAAAGGCAAAGTATCATTCCATGCACTGTGCCCCAGATAAGCAGTTCATTCGAAAATGTTTCTGTGCTGGCATTCCGATTAGGTGAAGACAAAATATGAATCACACACGGATGAAAACAGGCAGGTATCTCGAGTTATTTACTTCAGTGCAACATGATCAGTTAAATTCACCTCTTAGAAAATTACTTGCACCCCGACACACTTCTTACTGAAGTCTCCTGTTGTTGTTGTGGTTGTTGCTGCGGTTGTTGCTGCGGTTGTTGCTGCGGTTGTTGTTGTGGTTGTTGTGGTTGCTGTTGTTGTTGGCGAGTTAAAATTTAAAAGGTGATTGTGAATTAACCTCAACACACATATCGACAGGTAAGCACTCTGTATCAGAGCAAAATAAACATGCCAGGATGCGCAAGATACAGCACACGCGAGATTGCAGCAGTCGTTGCCAGATAGGAGGTCGAAGGTGAAGTAATAGTTTTCCACCGTTGGACTGCCGTGACAAACCGTATACTCCAGTGAACGTGCACAAGCTGTGCGGACCAGAGATAGACCACCTACCCAGCTCGGGCGAATTATAACAGCATAACCTGAGCGAACATCCGTTCCCTTCTGACGGCAGTAAGGAAAGTAGGGGAAAGAGTTAGTGATCTATGAAACAACGGTATCCACGGCTTCACGTATTAGTGACAAAGACTAGCAGCAAGTCAATTAAGCAAAAATGATAATCTAAATCACAATTTAATACAGGCTAAATATGTCAAGAAACTTTCACAACGCCTGAAAAAAACATTCTTAAGTTAAACCCTCGCGGTCATCGTTTTGGGTTACATAAATCGGACAAATCTTTAACATTTTAAACTTTTGTATCAACCCTGCTTACTATTTGAAAAAAAATCCTCCATTTGACAGTTGCGTTCTGAACAGAAAATTCACTGTAACTGCGCATTACGGCTCTGTAGCTTTTCCTTACCTTGGCATTTTTCGTCATAGAGGGTTCGAAGCCCTTCGAGAAATGGAAATCTGTGATGCTGGTGAAAATTCGGGTCATTGTATTGTCGTCGAACTCGTCAATGGACACGATGCTGCAGTGGCGAGTGAAGCGAGAGGTGATGTCGTTCCTCCCTCCACCTGGCGGCCCCATGGCAGCCACCAGCAACTGCAAGGAGACAGGAAGTGTCCATCAAAGGTTTTGACCATCCCTCATCTTGCTTTCATCTGCTTGACAGTAAGCGCGTAAGCTGCTCTGTATATTTGTCTTTTCACCAATCCATCTGTTCGCCTCATCCATTCGTACTACTCTGTGCTTTAGTCAATAAGTCCGTCTCTCTCAATTAGCGTAATCTTTTTCTTGTTTTCTGGCCTTCTATCCTGCCCCCCCCCCCCCCCCCAAATCACTTAGATCCTCTTCCCCCTTTCTTTTCCTCTGCTTTTCTATTTATTGCGCTCGCTCTCTCTCTCTCTCTCTCTCTCTCTCTCTCTCTCTCTCTCTCCCTCTCTCCCTCCCTCCCTCCCTCCCTCCCTCCCTCCCTCCCTCCCTCCCTCCCTCCCTCCCTCCCTCCCTCCCTCCCTCCCTCCCTCCCTCCCTCCCTCCCTACCTCCCTCCCTCCCTCCCTCCCTACCTCCCCCCCCTCTCTCTCTTCACATAGACACACACACACACACACACACACACACACACACACACACACACACACATCCCATCCCTTTTTCTCTCCAGACAAAATCAATCTCAATTCTCATACCCCCTATCATCTGCAGATCAGGCATCTCCGAACACTCCCCGGGCTGAAGGACTTCCGAGCACTCACCACATCGGCCAGGAAGAGTTTGGATGTGTCCTTTCTGTCGTACCAGTGGCCATGGTCCTGCCATTGCCGCAACAACTCGATGGGAGGCTGCGCCCCGTACTTCTCTTTGGCGGGCATGTTCAGGTCGTCCACAAAGACCACGGACTTCTTGCCCATGGGAGGTCCGTACACGCCCTTCCTCCGTCTGTCAACGGCAGCCACAGAGGAATCAAGAGCTGTGTTTTGCAGCACAGATTTGCAATTGCCATCTCCCTATGCGGAGTGGAGTGATTCGCGTTCAAAATGTCTTCCCTCGACTTAAACTTAAAGAGATATTAATTTTCAGAGCAGTTTAGCTGGTATCGGTAATTTGTCGTCGGGCTAGGGCTGATAACAATTTGAAACACTATGTTCTTGAGATTTTAAGTTTTTAAAAGCTGATGATTATTCAGAGATGTAAGCGAAGAAAATGATCTCGAGTATATACAAATATGTTCAACTATTACGGGTCATTTAACTTAGCAGAATATATATGAATGTAACAAAGGTAAGATGGCAGATCTGATATACACACTATATTTTCTTATATGTTTTCCGCCTTTTCGTGCCCGCTTGGATGCAAGCCTTAAAGCGTATATTCGCCTCCGCCTATAAAAAGTAGAGTACAACATAGGGGCCTAGCCGCACCATGCCACCTCTCTTTAGCAGGAATTTCTAGCTGCTGGGCTTTCGGGGTCCCATTCGGTAGTTCAGACTACCGCCAGTTCATTTTGGTTTAATCCATGCGTTTGTCTGGGTATCAATGCAATGCATTCAGTGAATGAAATGCTGACTGAAAGACATGAACATTCGCACCAAAAATAGTGGGGGGAATTCTGCATGGTCAGTGAAGAATCATCAAAGGAGGATAACCTTCTGTTGTACTTGCACATAAAAATGTTGTCATAGCGTCTTCAAATGCAATGAATAAAATGGAATAGGGAAGTATCATGACAAAAGAGAAGCGCTTCGAGCAAGGACAACGTAATATAGCATGCTGTTCCATTATGTAGTGCCATGCCCTGGTGAAGTTAGTGTGCATTTGAGGTAATGGAGAATAATAATGTTCGACAGAAACCCACAGTAAACTGACTTTCTTCAAGATCGGAAACAGCATGAAACGGCTGGGAAAGACATCTTCTGCACATACAAAGTATCTAAAGTAATGCAACATTCAAGAAAACTTTTAACAAGAAGGGCAAAGCCCATACGACTCACATGCTTGACCTTGACCTTTACACGACCTTGACCTTTACATGACCTTGACCTTCAGGTGACCTTCAAGGTCAAACAACTAAACCTAGCAATGACATCATACACTAAGAACTGCTTTACACATTTTTCCTACCAAAATACATGTGACCTTGACCCAAGGTCAAGGTCATCCAAGGTCATGCAATACAAAGCTGTTAATTCAAGACATTACAAGCACAATGGTGCTTATTGGCACTTTCTACCATGAGATATGGTCACTTTTAGTGGTTCACTACCCCATTTTGGTCACATTTCATAAGAGTCAAAGTGACCTTGACCTTGATGATATGTGACCAAATGTGTCTCATGATGAAAGTATAACATGTGTACTACTATGTTATGAAGTTTGGAAGAGTTATCTTCCATAGTTCAGGGTCAAGGGCACTTCAAAATATGTGTAAGAGGGTGAGATTATGATTATGACGTAGGGACTTGTCCAGATCTCTGTAGTTAAACGTATTGTCTCTCGTTCCCATATTTGCCTGCATAGATTGTAGCTGCAGAGATACGTGAGAAGGCGCTTGGCGCTCAAGCTCTGTTGCTGCCTTAGAGATACATGTTACTCGCACAGACTGGTTTTAGCGACTAGCGCCTGGCTTCTATCCGAGTGCTTGAGGGCACATCGAATTTTATAGTTTATTCATTTAATGTATCATGCACTGTTTGTAGTATTGAATAGGAACGTAGTGTTTATCATTATCAACCATCCCATATATGGCAACCCGCACTCCGTGAGTTGTAAACAATAATATTAATGGAAAATGATGAATAAGTGTCTGATTCAATTGGCGCTTTAAATACTTCAGCTGCCATTCATTTCTATACGAATCACTTTTGGAATTCATTCATTGGCGCAGGTTGTGCTTCGATTAACGCACTTTCAAACAGAGTGGAGTTTGCCATATGTGATTGGTGATTTAAGCTTCAAATAGTGTTTAGGAGCTGTCATGCTAACACAATTTCGTGTCCACTGGAAATCTCGTTACCATGTTCTGCTAGCCCGCCTCCGCTCCGGCCCGCGTGATGGCTATATAAAGCCTGTGTGTAACAGGGCTAGGCAGATTCGGCCAGAGATTCGGCCAGAGAGTTCGGCCAGAGCAGGAGGCTATGTACTGCACTGTTGCTATAAATAAAGAAGGTGGAATGCGAAACCCAGCCTTGCTTATCTGCTGATCCCTTGGAGGGAGTGAAGGGAGAGAGAGGCCAGCACAGCCTCTACACTCCCTGCCTGCTGCCCAGCTGTACCCATGGCACCATGCAGTATCTGGTGCTGCAATAGCAAGGGTACCACGGCACCCCTGCTTCATCGGGGGTTTCTCCTGCTACGGAGCAGAGGGATGTCACACGCCTCTCTATAGCTCCGGCCCATCGCGCCTAGGTCCCACCACCACTACACTCCCATCTTTACAACTGTATTCAATCCAACTTTAAAGAGTTCCTGTGATATTGACCTTGAAGCAAGGTCAAGTCACTATGTATGTTTTTGTACGCCTTGTCATCCTACACCATCATGCCAAATTGGGTGTTGATAGACTTAATAGTCTCCGAGAAAAATCCAACGTTAAAGTTTTTTACGGATAACAGGACGCCCGGACGCCCGGTCTGCCCGGACGCCTGGACGGACGCCCGGACAGACAACACGGGTGACCTAGTATGAAAGTATAACATGTGTAATACAATGTTATGAAGTTTGGAAGAGTTGTCTTCCATAGTTCAGGGTCAAGGTCACTTCAAAATATGTATACAATCCAACTTTAAAGAGCTCCTGTGACCTTGACCTTGAAGCAAGGTCAATTAAACTGGTATCAAAAGATAGGGATTACTTTGCCCTATACACCATATATAGGTCAGGTATCCAATCTCAAAAACTTCAGAGAAAATTGGGAAAATGTGAAAAGTGGCTGTTTTTAAGACAACATTTACGGCCCCTGCGACCTTGACCTTGAAGCAAGGTCAAGTCACTATGTATGTTTTTTGAGGCCTTGTCATCATACACCATCATGCCAAATTGGGTGTTGATAGACTTAATAGTCTCTGAGAAAAATCCAACGTAAAAGTTTTTCACAGACGCCCGGACGCCCGGACGGACGACACGGGCGAGTACATAGACTCACTTTTGCTTCGCATGTGAGTCAAAAAGTAGATCTGCTTGGGGGAATTGCGTTTATACTCGTCATAGTTCTATATCTGTGCGGTAAGCTACGAACTGTGCATGGTGATACAGTGAAATCTTCGTTCAAGGTTTGGTTCATTGAGGGCATCAATCCAGCAAGACAGGAAATACGTATCGCTTTCATTACCACCAAACGTCCTCCTCCTTTAGTAAGCAGAGAAGCAATGGCTACAGCAGTTAGTGGGAGCAACAAGAGGATTCAGTATTGTCAATGCGGGCAAGGTGAAATCCGATCACAACGACAAGGAATGAAGAGCGCATCCTCGCAGATATCTGAGCTTGCTTTTTTCTCTCTCTCTCACAAAATCAGAGGAGAGCTCAGCCAATGATCTGACCAAGTAAACAAAGGAGTACCATAGATCTTTGGTGTCAGCTGATTAAAGTCTGCAACAGTTAATAAAGGACTAATCGTGTTATAATTTCTATTCAGAAATGATACATAACTACTCGTTTCCAACGGAAAAATCTATCAAATGGAAAAAATGCACATTTCCAAAGATATCTTTAAATACTGTATCACTCCTCCTTGACAATATACAGAAACTTCTGTTTGAGACGTTTCAGTAACTGTGTTTTTATCGACACCTTCGTTTCTGTAATATTAAAAATCGCAACGACGATGCCCAAACTGAGCAGTAAAACAATAAGCAGAGCGTAGGCGCGTTTCTCAGGACCATGAAATGCTAGTCACAGGAATCGGAAAGACGTTTCCTTTTTTCTTTGTTGGGGGATAATGATCGCTGTAATCACACGCAATGTTCCATCAGTCAATACTTGTAATACATCCGTTCCAAAACCTGACACTGCTAGCTTTTACGTCCCAGTTTTGATACTGGCTCCGGAATGATAATAGCGATCACTTAAAACACAGGACCAGAAACGCCCTTCCGATCGCCTTTGACTAGCATATCACAGTCTAGCGAACGCGTCTCTGAGCAAATAAGCAAATGAGGCACCATCCATCACAAGAACCATCGCGGATGCGGATCTCTTCACAAATTCCGTATCTATGAAGCATCGCCGTAGCAGCCCATGGAAAATCTGTTTTCTAGTACACACTCTCACAGAACCAGTGCCGTCAAAACAAGTGAACCATGTAGCATGTCAAAGAAGACTCGAATGTCTTCTTGCGATGTTGATGGGGCTGTAGCTGACTCATGTTGTTGCTGAGACTGACGTGGAATGTTCATACCAAATCTCTGCAAATCCATCCATCAACTGTCAGTCCACCCATCCATCAATCCACTCCACCCAGGTACTAAGATCGTGTTCAGCATCCCATGGTTACAGACCTGTCCAGCTTGGACATGATGATGTCCTGTGTCTGGTTGGCAGAGGTCCTGGCTGAGAAGTTGATGCAATTAGGCACGTAGCTGAAAGACACGAAAACAGGTCACCTTCCATTCTTCAAAAACCTTTGAGAAAACAGACATGAAACGCAAAGACTGTGAGCGCTAGCACAATCTTGCAAAAAAACGGCGGAATTTGTTTTCTTTCCATCTGGCCAATAAGTTCTAGTGCTACGCTGCAAAGTAGGATTTCACGCCACAACAAAGCATGGCAATCAGTTTACCCTGTTCTGCTGCTGCACGTGTACAGCCGATCTGTCGACCCACTCTAGTACGCGCAATACTTGACCACCAGGCAGGAAGCACAGAGGCGTTCATGAAACAACACTCACACGTCCTTGGGGAGGTTCAGCAGGTAGCCGTTCGTGATGGCCGACTTTCCTGTGCCAGTGGGGCCCACGAACAGCAGGGGCCTCTCATGAGTCAGGTAGGTACGCAGGAAGAACGTCTGGCGTACAGTGTCGATGGTGGGGATGATTAAGTCACTGGCCTGAAAGAGTAAACTCACTTGAACAGAAGACCTTACCTTTACAGCATTACTCGATAACGAGGTTGTGCGACACAATGCATTTAAACAAAGGGACGACATGCTTTCCCTGCATGATTGTAAAACAGCACATCGTGGGACTAAAGTCAGCTCATACCGATCAAAAGGACGTAAAGATGTAACTTTACATAGCGACTTATAACCCATGTCTGGGTCTCAAACCGCTTTACACTTTATTACCCCCTGATCACTGGGCTTCATGATCAATCCTTCATTGTGCTTCACTGCTAATTTTTAACGACAGCGCATGTGACACCCGGGACTAAATTTAACGAAAACTTCTGTGATATGTGTAACGATACACGGAGGCTCCTTCACCGTCATCGAAGTACAGTCCCCGAGGATGATATCAGTAAAGAGTTTAATGGCCTACCACTTGTTATCCCAGAACGTTACTAGATTCTCAATTTCATGCACTCCCACAAAAAAGACTTTCGTTCGTTTGTTTCATTCTTTCCTCCCACTACCTACATATCAAGGCTGTATTCCCTCAGTTTCGATGTCGCTCTCATCACTACTCAATACAGAGGCAGTACAGGGGACTCCCGAAACACCTGGCTAACCTTCTCATCTCGCCTTTCATCCTGCTTACCTTGGCAGTGGCAGGCAGATTCTTTCCTCCAACTTCCTACATATCAAGGCCGTATTCCCTTCGTTTCGATATCACTCTCATCGCTACTCAATACCTAGTCAGTGCAGAGGACTCCTAGTCAGCACTTGGCCAATCTTCCCATCTCGCCCTTCATCCTGCTTACCTTGGCAGTGGCGGGCAGTTGCTTTTCGTCCCTAGAGATTGTGTCCATCCAGGTGATCCAGTGTCCGCTGGCCTTCTTCTCGAAGCAGAAGTCATACACAGTGTCCTTCTCAGGGAAGGAGTTGCTCTGAAGAATTAAATTGAGAGAAGGAATGGTTGTACAAGTCAATGTTCGAAGTTGAAGCAACAGTGTTTGGATATGATATGTAGATTACCAACTCTTGGCAGCCCCATATCCAGTAGTCTCATATCATGCATGAGTGCATATTCAGCTCCTCAACCTCTGCTCGCCAATTGAAATCCTGTCTTTAGACAGGGGGATTTAGGCCAGCATGCTTTGGCGTGTGAATATGTGCGAGGCGCAGTGCTGTGGTTCAATCCCGGGGACGGAAGAAATCTGGATAATTAATTTCAAACAATATTTGGAAGTACGTTAGGAAGTTCCAATTCAAACCAATATTTATTTTAGTGTACAGCAAAGACTGTACATAAAGTATGTCTCTAGTGCCAAACGAATACCACTGCAAATAATGTCAGCACGTTTTCCTTACAAAAGGCGTTTAACCCCACACATCTTCCTCACCCTTCACTTCATCATCCCTTACTTCCTAAGGATAAGTCCTTATGTAGACCCTACGTACGAATTCGCAAACGAGATGGGTTCTTTCAAGCAATAATAACATTAGACAATTACCTTGCTCAGTTTGACCGACTTGGGCTTCGGGTGGTCTGCATCAGTCCCGCTGATGAGCGTACGGAAGAAGTGGTCAAACTTCTTGCGGCTGGCGTCAGGCAGGGTGCCCCCGATGGTCCACACCAGAGCAAACAGGAATAGTCCTTGTAGCCACAGTGTGATCTGCAGGGAAAGACAGTGAGGGCAGCGTCTCTTAATTTTTTTCTTCAGTTTTAAATATTGACGATAATACTCTCTCCTGCTTCAGTCTGAAGACAACGAGCTGACTGTTTGATCTTCGGTGAGCTTCTTTCGGTCACACACTGTCAGACCATTATCATATGTACTGTAGTACATGTAACAAGGCGGCAGGAGTTTTAGAAACAATGCCGTCTCTTCGCCTCCTGAACCTGCAATCTGCTTTAGAGATCCATCAGAACAGAACATCCTAGTCCCTGACCATGTATCCGGAATCCAGGCCTGGCGACCTAAGTGTTCATTGATGCATTGTTTAAACGGAAACTTGTCTCTGGAACTTGTTTTCTGCTTAGAGTGTACACGGGCACATGCATATTCAAATGGCGCGAGAATCGCCACATTGGACAGTTTCTTTAGAACGTGATTAGCTAATGAAGTAGGGAACATTGGCACAACAACGGAGTTCCATAGAGTATCGGCTGTAAAGCCAGCAGACTTCCCTGCTTTGTTTATAAATACGTGAGCCGCACCAGAGGCGGATTGACTGGGTGACTAGGGAAAAGACCTATGATAGCGGGGAAAGACGAGCAAAACTAAATATTGGGATTCAGGTCATCCGGGCATGTCAGGCGGAAGCAGCAATACAGGGCAGTGTAGACAGGAGGAGGCAACGCGGACCATGGTTGCTCTGCTGGTAGAGCATTTCGGGCGCTAACCGAAAGGTCGCCGGTTCAGTTCCCGCCTGTGGTGCAAAATTTTTCCTTTGTCCCATGAAGGGCTTTGGCTCGGTATGTTAAAACCTGAGCCGCCACGGTGGCGGGAAGCGTTGCCCTAGAAGACGTCAAAGCTATAAATCAGTCTGCAATGAAAGGATGCACAGTCCAAGCCCTTGCCTTCCATAGTGCATTCACTGCCTTCATTGAGAGGGACGATAGGGAGAGAGATTCAGCCGTTGTCCCAAAACTTTTTGTCTGCTCGTGTGTGTCATTCCCACGCCATCACTCACCATGCTCCTACATTCACAACCCATGTGAAGTCAAATGCTAACGATGTCTTTATGCGCCAACGTCTGTTACTTCCACAATGTACTTTTACTTTGAGCACAGCCTCCAGCGTAACTCCCTGTGAGAAATAAAGCAATGAGATATTCGGTCCTTGCCCAAGGATGCGATTCAAGGATCCTCACAAAAATAAGCAACAGTATCACTTCTGTCTCGACAAGCACCAAGGAAGCAAACCAAGGCAGCCTTTTGCAGGCACACAAATGCTGCTTGACAGCGACTCCAGCAGGCACTCCAATGACGTGTCCTCAATCCACTATGGTGGCTGCTTCTAGCTGAGGATGAGAGGTATCCCACAGGTAAAGGTGCGTTGAAGATCATATTCATGAAGAGTTGTCTCAAAGCGAACGCTCGCTGATGGAGGTTCTAGAGAGAGGCCAAAATCCGGTCAGGTTTCTTCCTTACCGAGGGAAACTTGAGTTTTCTTAAACCACAACAATGGACGACAGCACATATTCTAGCAGGGGTCTTTGGTTCTAGTGCCTGCTGGAATGTGAGCTTGTCTGGGTTGGGGTTGGAGGGAGGTTGAAAGCTCCAATAGGTCGACTTCCTTTCCTACCGAGTGAGATAGTAAGCAACAGCATGTGTTCGAGTGACTGCTGACTGGTCAGCTGGTATGGGTTGGGGGTTGGGGTTGGAGGGAACCTGAAAGCTCTAATAGGTCGTCTTCCCTTTCTATTGAGTGAAATAGCAACAGCACATGTTCGAGTATCTACTGATTGGTGAGCATGTCTGGGTTGGGGTTTGAGGGAGATAGCAACAGCACATGTTCCAATACCTGCTGATTAGTCAGCTTGTCTGGGTTGGGGCTGGAGGGAGATAGTTAGCAACAGAACGTGTTCCAGTACCTGCTGATTGGTGAGCTTGTCTGGGTTGGGGTCAACGCCCTCTTCCTCCACGGTGTTGATGGACTCCACCACTTCGTCCAGCAGACAGGTGTACAGGCGCATCATGGACATCACCAGGTGCATGTCTGACGTGGTGATGAATGTTTTGCAGTTCTTCCTGATGAATTCCAGGCAAGGCTCTATCAGCCACTGGAACAGGTCCTCCACCTGCACGAGGAGATAGGATGGATGTCAAGGTCAAGATCTTTGATTGCACACTGCGTCTTTGTCACCTTAATCTATGCTCAAACAGCTTTACGCTTTACTCCCTCGACATCGGTCTACTTCTTGAGTCTTTTACTGCCACCAGACGACAGACAGAAATTTAACCATCAGATGTACACAGTCTGGTATCACTATCACCTCCACCCCCAACCCTGCAATTTCAAACCGATGCTGGCTCCCGGTCGCATCAAGAATCATTTGTGTACGACAGGGACCTTTCCCCTCAATCATGGTTAAAGAGTTTACAAAAGAAAGTAGAATTTTCAACATTTGCTCAAGAGCGAAAACAAGAATTCCCAATTTTGCAAGGCCATGGAACATTTTAAAGGGGAAAAAAGTGGCACCACTCTAAAGGAGCCAACCAGACCAAGGGACCTATTGCCATCCAAAAAATCTCCAACTTCCACTCGAATACGGTGAGATAATATTCACATCTTCAACTAATGTCCTCTTTACAACAGTAAACAGATTAGTTGCAAGGGATTGGGGAGCACAGACAACAAAATTCCTCAGCCTTTCTCTCTTAATTAAGCAATGAGACATACTAAACAGGTGAGTATAAAACACCGGCACTCACTGAGTGGATGGTGAGTTCTTACAAGTGTAAGGACAAGTTTTCAGAAGAATGATGATCAGATGTAAAAGGTTTGGCACGATGAGTTGTAGGACAGAAAGGATCATAGGTACAAGAGCTGTTGGACTCAATTCTTACGAAAGTTGGTCTCTTGGGTGGAAGAACTGCTTTGGTGGCTGCTCGGTTCTTTTCGCTCATTTAATGGAAAGTAGTTGAAAACAATTACTCATTGTTGGAACAGAGGTTTAGTGACAGATATAGCATTGGTAAGGAAGAGATCAAGTTGGATGGCAACAATGTCAGGTGGTAGGACTGCTCCAAACAGCAACTACCCGACTCAAGATTGCCTGCACAGAACGTCTGTGGAAGTAACAGTTTCAGGAATGGCCGTCTTACCATTTCTCGGTCCTCCTCGTTCAAGCGTTCGGGCATGGTGTACTGCATGTAGGAGTCCTTGAAGGGCTTCCAGCCGAGCTGGTGTGGCTCCAGGTAGATCATGCCACAACGAGACACCGTGGCTGGGGAGGCTTGCTCCAAGTCAGCGGGCTCGAAGATCAGGTTCATCTTGTTGCTCATCTGGATGATCTCTCCGCTCATCAGGCAGAGCTGCGCAAATACACAGGCAGACGGCATGACGCAGCGTTTGCAGAGGCAAGCAGAGGGCGGTTTCAACGATACAGCACACAGTGCAAGAGGATAGCTTTGTGGCTCAAACCCGGACGTAAAGTTGCTTGTCTCTTATTTCAGTTAAAGAAAATATAAATGATGACGACAACAAGACTAAATGAAAACGCAAAATCAAACGCTCCTGATGCGTAAGAATCATACCACGCGGTAGATATGATACACAACAGAAAAATATCATCGAAATGCACTGCAATATGACTTAAAATCTTACACAAAAGCGGCTGAAAAGAGTACAAGCTCATAAACTGAAATATGAGGGAACACCAAGCGTATCCTCTACATGCAGTAACATTGCTTCCTAAGAAGTAAGCTGATGTGGAGTGACAGCCTACCTTTTTGTTGTCATCCAGCACAGTGTTCATGTTTTCGATCCACACAGCGTCGACAGGGCCATCGAAGAGAATCCACTTCCTGTCGTCGTTTGGGTTACTGGCGTATTCTCGGAATGTGTTGGCCAGCACGCCTGTGGAATGACAAGTCAGTCAGTCAGTCACTCACACAGGAAGTTAGCGTATTGCTCAGGAACTCACGGCTGTTAAACTTACTGTGTTCGTCAATGAGAAGGAATTATTACGACCTGGCGTATACACGTCAAAGGGTGTTTCGATATAAAAAGCGCCATAGCCTTACTAAAATCTTGAAACCGACAATAATAAATGAACCAAATTTGCTTCGCCTACACGACGGAAAGAACTTCAGATTACAAACAAAAACAAATAGATCCCACAGGTTTCTAAAATAATATTAGCGCATCAGTGCACATGTTTGCACACAAGTTCATACGCCAATACACACGCATACACTCACACACCACACACACACACACACACATACACGCACACACACACACACACACACACACACACATATACACGCATACACTCACACACAACACACACACACACACATACACGCACACACACGTCCCTGCATCATTCCCTCACCGTCAGTCCACTCATGTGAGACAGGGTCGAAGCATCCGTAGAGCTGGCCCATGGTGATAGCTTTGGGGTTGATGATGCGGTACTGGACTTTGTACTCATCAAACAACCCAGACATCTGCAAGTCGCCCAGGGCCTTGGCGAGTACCTGGTACCCGCAAGTCTTCCCCCCCAACGGCTCGCCCACGATCATCAACCCGTGTCGCACCAATATCATCTCGTACACCTGCAGAGAGTCACGTTTTCGAAATATATGTAAATTGCAGGCTTCAGATTTGAAAAGAATTTGCCGTTCAGCTTTATGGACGAAGGGAGGGAAATAGGTTGGGAAGGAAGGAGGGGGATGGACGGACGAATGGACGTACAGGTGGACAGATGGATGGATGGATGGATGGATGGAAAGCTGGATTGAATGAAAAGAAGGATGGTCCTGCAATCGCTTCACTGGATGGCTACACTCGTACATCATCGCACTGAACTCAATTGCTTGTGCAATGTGTTTAATTCAGTGCCTGTCCAGGACCGTTCCACAATATCTGTCACAGCTTTTACAAGAGTACAAACCACCAAAAGTCCTACTGTCATCTGGGAGGCTTCTTCTATGCATTCCCCCAGAACACCTCAGGGGATACGGATACAGATCTTTCTCATTCGTGGGTCCAAGACACTGGAATTCAGTTCCAGAAGAATTTAGGAGGTCAGAGAATCTGACCAGTTTCAGAAGGGGCCTCAAGGCCCGTCTGTTCGGAAAATAATTTACGGCGCCTTGAGCATGCCTCAGTGTAAGAAACGGGCATTATAAGAATGAACACATATATACATGGACAGTTAGGATGGACGGATGTACGGGTGGATGGGTGGGTTGGACGAGCAGGTGAGTGAGTAGACAAACGAATAACCAAACAAAATAAGCAATAAAAGCACTTTTCCCCTTCACGGACTGCCGACCTGGATAATCTTGTCCAGGAACCAGGGCACGGGTTGGAGCTGGTTCTTCTTGCAGTTGTCATTCAGGGCCTCCATGAACACACCGTAGTCAGGCTGCGGCATCTCCACTCCAGGGAACAGATCCGAGATGATGCCGTTGAACAGCGGAACATCCTAGAGCACAGTTGCGAATGAATGAGTGCAGCGGTGAATGAGTAAGTCGAGTCAAACACGCGCTTCACCTCTATTGAAACTGCTAAATAGCTACTGTCGTGTATTTCTAAAGTTTAAATCTCATCCGGAAATTGTAATCACTGCCGCGTTTGTCTTCGTCATCGTCGTCGTCGTCGTCGTCGTAGTCGATGAAACTAGAAATGACGGTGGCATTGTGCCCTTTTCTTGGGACACTGTACGAGGTCCAGATATCGACCGACCTCAAATCAAGTACATCTGAATTCTAATGCATATAAAAATGTTATCCGCTTAATTCAAATGCAAAAGCGGAAAGACAAGTTGTAATGAAATAACTTTACCATCAGCGTCATCCAACTAAAGGGGGAAAAGACTAACATCAAACCACCTATCCACGACATCTTAGAGCGAAATACAGAAGAAAGAAACAAATCGATGCCGTGACGAGAGCTTTCCGAGAAGGTTTGCACGCAGCAATCGTATCAGGGCCTCACCTGCGCCAAAAACTTGGGCAGGTTGACGTCGTTGATGGCCTTCAGAAGCAGGATGTCCTCGCGCTGCTCGGGGTACTTGAGCTTGAGGTTCCCCGCCGCCGTCAGCACCGACTTGACGGCGCGCATGCCGTAGTCGTAGTGGTGCTGCGAGGAGAGCTGTTCCGAGCACAGTCGGTACACAGCCACGATCTTGTTGGCCAAGCTGCAACAGGATGGAAGACGTGTTTCGTTGTTGTTGTTGTTGTTTTCAAGTTCGCCTTCATCCGACGCAGTGAAATGATGTCCTTCCCATGCCAGAATTTACAGGCAAACGATTTGAGAAGCCTACAAATCGTCTTTGTCGCTATTGATCTTTCAAACTCACTTTTTGAGTCGGGCAAATTTGTGGTAAGTGAGACGCACACAAGCGATTTTCTCAAAATGCACAACAGACTAAAACAGCCGTAATCGTCAATACTTTTACGGGACAAGTTTTTTTTCTCTCTCTCTCTCACTCAAAAGGTAGACCGTTAGTTATTCTAGACCATCGTCAAATCTCCACCCTATAATTCGAACAACAATTATTTGAAGATTATCACGAAAGCGTCGAATTCTACACAATTACAAATCGGGTGTTCTAAGATTTGGCCGCATACATATTATAAAACAATACAGCTCAATTTTCAATATAACTTCCTACGATATCAAGTCGGAGTCTCCTACCTCTTGGCATCCACGAACCCTCTGGAGTACAGGTCGATTTCACCGATCATTCCGTAATCAGGAACCATCATGGCCACAGTTCGGAACAACACCTGCAAAGCAAGAAACGAATCTGTTTGATAACCATTCGGAGGGGCCAAACATTTGGAGCCTTTTCTCCTACTCCAGCAATAGACGTTATCATCTCACTTTTCCTACAGAGTCCTTTGGTGGCAAACACTTAGCTCAGCACACCTGGGCTAGTTGGTTCCACGCAGAAGACCTTACACAAGCAAGCAGGTAAACGTACGAGTGCGCACGCGTGTATACACACACACATACACACACATACACACACATACACACACACATACACACACACTTACACACACATACACACATACACGCACACACATACACAGACATACACACACACAACACAATACACACATATACACAACACACAGAGTACTTTTACATGCGAGCACGCACGCACATGCACGTACACGTGCATCCTCATTCTTTCACTCCCTGCGTTCTTTCTTCTTATCCCATTACCAGTCTCCAACCTTAAACATGATAACCATTCCATTAGCCAGCTGACTATTACTCCATTATGGCATACCCGAAGACGCTCTCTCTACACGACATTCACCTTGAGGTTGTCGGGCAGTTCCTGACGGCCGGCATAGCCGGGGTTCATGGTGATGAACATGGTGCAAGTGGGATTCAGAGCCAGCTCCGTCCCCTCGAAGATGAAGCGCTTGAGGTTTGCGTTGATGGCGGTCTGGATGGAGTGGATTTGCTGCGCCACCACCGACAGCACCTCCAGCTCGATTCGGTTGAACTCGTCGAAGCAGGCCCAGGCTCCAGCCTGAGCCAGTCCCTTGAAGAACTTGCCCATGGCCTTGTAGTCCAGGCCGTCTGAGCAGTTGAACACCACGCACTGGCAAGAAG
Organism: Theodoxus fluviatilis; assembly: GCA_034096865.1. NCBI lineage: Eukaryota > Metazoa > Mollusca > Gastropoda > Cycloneritida > Neritidae > Theodoxus > Theodoxus fluviatilis. The sequence continues at coordinate 42,177 of JAWQFJ010001902.1, read as the reverse complement.
GAAAGGTCACGGTGGGGTTTGACATTTCCAATTTCCATCTGTTTGTTCATACAAGACGTTGCAAGTTTCCATCACACTACTCGAAGGATCATTTTGGTTTCCATTCCAGCTCACACCATAGAAATGAGTAATACTGGTTTTCATTTCAAGCGTAATATCAAACATTGAAGATGAAAAATGAAAGGGCGCAGATGAAGGCACTATCGATTGACATCCCCCCTTCTACGACATCAACCTCGAATGAAATACATATAAATGCGTATAATCAAGCAACAGCAGAATTAGTGATAACTTGGTCCACCCAAAACAGCGATATGAGAGCAATCGACTTAGTCCTATAATAGAGCCCTGCAATAGCAAGCTAGATCAACGCCTTGGACTATCGGCATTTTCATCATTAGCACTTGCTGCAAATGTTGTCACTGTGTTTCCGGAATTCGTGTCTAGAGATATAGACCATCGCAAATTATTTTCAACGCTCATTAAAAAAATTGCTGCGTTTCAGTCACGTTAAACTCGTAGGATATCCCATTGCCAGTTTCTGACCCAAGTCTGAACGTAATCATGACAAGAATACGCAAAAATACATTGATGTCGTATTGTAACCCTTTAATTCTCGCGCTGTCTGACAAAGTTTGAGACAGAAGTCTTCGTGTACAACGAGAACGACTGGCACCAGGGCCGCGTTGCATACAGGCGAGGTCTTGCGAGGAATAGGCCGGTGTGTCAAACATATGATCGCCTTTACATCTTCTTTCATCATGTTGACACCGGCCTATTCCTCGCAAGGTCTTGCAAAAATCGTAGCGTAAGCAAAACGACCTAGTGTGCGGGGTGCGCGTCATTGCAATGGCAGGAGGGGAAGGGTGGGAGGGGAGGGGTAGGAAGGGGGTGGAGGAGGGGGGCAGTACCTGTTTGGCAACAGCCTTTGCCAAGTCCTTGCATGTCTCTGTTTTGCCTGTTCCGGCAGGCCCCTCTGGGGCGCCGCCCAGGTTCAGTTTCAGTGCCCCCATCAGGGTTCTGCAGAGAGAGAAGAGTAGAGAACACGTCATCATAGTCTCTTCAAACCATAGAACTAAAGTAACTCCCATCAGGGTTCTGCAGAGAGAGAGAGAGAGAGAGAGAGAGAGAGAGAGAGAGAGAGAGAGAGAGAGAGAGAGAGAGAGAGAGAGAGAGAGAGAGAGAGAGAGAGAGAGAGAGAGAGAGAGAGAGAGAGAGAGAGAGAGAGAGAGAGAGAGAGGGAGAGAGAGAGGGAGAGAGAGACAGGGGGAGAGAGAGAGAGAGAGAGGGAGGAAGAGAGAGAGAGATAGAGAGAGAGAGAGAGAAGGTTGGAGAACACGTCATTATAGACTCTTCAAACCATAGAACTAAAGCAACTGCGTATGTCATGGGAAGAAGGGAGTTAAAGGAAATTCATACCCCTTAATAGGACTGAAATAACGTTGTGTGCCACTGGGGAAGAAAGGGGTTAACAAAGGCAAGTGTGTGTGTGTGTGCGTGCGCGCACGAGCGTGTGTGTTTGTGTGAATGTGTAGTGTGTGTGTGTGTGTGTGTGTGTGTGTGTGTGTGTGTGTTTGAGGGTTTGTGAAAAGAAGAGGAACTCAAGGTGTTTGATTAGGAAGGATAAAAGACAGAAGAGTAAGAAATATTCATAGCACAGAATTAGGAAATTAATTGAAGGGATAAGGTTATGGGTTGCTATTTTAGTGCCATTTATTTTATAGTAGGCAAGATTATTTATTTCTCATGTCGAGAGCATACAAGTAAGGCTGCCTGGATTTACCAATCTATGTTCCTTCAAAATTCTAGCAAATGCTCAGTTTAGCTAGTACAGGACATGCACCGCGTATCCAAACGCCTGCCGCAGCTTCAAATTGAAAGTAGTCACGACCAGTGAATGAAAGGCTCACCTGTAGCACCTGTCGGTGAGGGGCGTGATGACCAGTCTGGGCGTGTTGCCCAGGTACTCGTACCCGTAGCCGATGCTAGTAGTGATCATTTTGACGATGACGTCGTCGTGCCATTCATACCGGAGCTGAGCCAGCCAGTCGAAGGAGTGGGGACTTGTGATGTCATCCTTGGCCAGTTTGGCCACCACGTCACGTGCTGTAAAACGCATGCAGCCATTGGCTAGCCTCATGCTTCATTTACAGTCACGTGCTGTAAAACACACGCATCTATTGGCTCGCGTCATGCTTCATTTACAGTCACGTGATGTAAAACGCTCGCAGCCATTGGCTAGCGTCATGCTTCATTTACAGTCACGTGCTGTAAAACGCACGCAGCCATTGGGTAGCGTCATGCTTCATTTACAGCCATGTGGTGTCAAACTCACTCAGTCACAGACATACGTCATGCCTCAGCAGTATATAGAATACAGTCCTATCTAAGATTAATTCATACTGCCCTTTTTTCTCTGTTGACCCTGAAGTCCTTGCCGTCTTCAAAGTTCACATAGTTTTGGTTATCGTGGCTGTCCTCCTCCTCCTCCCGCCTCCTTCTCCCGTTTCCCCTCTCCTCCCCCTCCTCCTCCTCCTCCTCCTTCTCCTCCTCCTCCTCCTCCTCCTCCTCCTCCTCCTCCTCCTCCTCCTCCTCCTCCTCCTCCTCCTCCTCCTCCTCCTCGTCGTCGTCGTCGTCGTCGTACCGTCCTCCTCCTCCTCCTCCTCGTCGTCGTCGTCGTCGTCGTCGTCGTCGTCGTACCGTCTCCTCCTCCTCCTCCTCCTCCTCCTCCTCCTCCTCCTCCTCCTCCTCCTCCTCCTCCTCCTCCTCCTCCTCCTCCTCCTCCTCCTCCTCCTCAGCGTCAAATAGGCGGATTTTAGACATGTTGAAAGCACGTCCTCTCTGACTCAGTCGAGACATGGCTTATCTTCACTGTACAGGACATGTCACTGATCATTCCAGTGGAGGGGCATAACCAACGGCCAGACAGGTGCAGGCGTTAGCAGACAGGAAAGGCAAAGCTCACACACCGTGCACGTCGACGACAGTCAGGGCGCCCAGAGATGTTCGAGCTCCGGAGCCGAGCTTCCCCCTCACAAGCTCCACAATTTCGCCGATCTGATGGTTGGACTTCTCCAGGTATTTCTGTTGGGGAACAAGTGTTTGACATACGTCACGATTCAGTCGAGTATAAATGTGATATGAAACGAATAAAAAGCTTCGATAAATAGAGGACCACGTGCCTTCGTGGCAAATATTCCATTTTCTCCTAACTAGAACTCAAGGTATTCATATTTCTTCGGGGATTTTTGGTTTTCATCAACCAAAAGTCTAGCACACAAAATTACAGATTAAAAAGATAAGATATCAAACACCTAACAAAAGCTACAAAAATGACATGAAATTCGTTTCAACTCGCAGTGAAAACACCACTGTAGCCGAAACGCCAAAATCGCCAACTACAGAGGTGAGGATAGAAACACGTCTTTTTATTTTTTTATTTTTCTTATTATTATCTTACCCAAAATAAGTACTGCAGCTCCATGTGAAATCTTTACCAGTGATCATGAACGTGCCCAAGCAAAGCCATCATCAAGCTTCTGCACCTGGCTGCCTCTTGCTGCTCCACTCGTACCAGTCTAATTTCCCTCTCTAAATATTTTTGAATAAAGATGATCAGGCTGTGTCTCCAGTCCTCACTCACCCACAAGCCGTTCTTTTCTTTCATGGCCGCCATGACCTCGTTTGTCCAGAAGATGGTGCCCACACAGAGAATGACCTGTCCTGGCCACTCCAATACCCAGCGTTTGCGTGGCGTCTCCGAGTAGGCAGCGATGGAATCCATAATGACTTTGCGCAAGCTCTGTATCATCACCTCTTCCACCTGCAGCAACCACTTCTCCACCATGCCCTGCATGCAGGGAACAAGAAAGACAGATAAGAGCGAGAGAGCATTAAAAGTTTCATGCAAGGGTAATAAAGAACAAAGTAAACAACAACAACAACAAAACTGCTATGAACGCAAACAGATCTTTTTTTAAGCTAAATACTGTGATACTTGAACTGATAACAGGGCGGTACATGGATTGTGGAAGTCTAGCCCTGCCTGAACGTGTTGTTGATAATATTCTAAAAATTAAACTAACAGAATTATTACGGGTATTTTGTAAACAGCTGGGACGGAAAACCTCCCGACAGATTTTACATTTAATTGTCAAAACCACTGCATGCAACGTTCATGGGAGCACTACGATTCCATTTATTATATTATGCAAAGATCCATTCGTTTCATTTCCTGTAATATTTCATCATTAATTGTAACGTGCTTGAGAATACAAATTCTGTACAACATCATCATGACAATCAAACCCTGTGCTCTACTCGCATTCAGACCCGAGATTCTGTCATCAACAGCCTTTCTTTACCTTGGCTTTGGCAGGGTGGATCTTGGTGCAGTAGGGCACAGTCTCGTTCTCGGCAGAGATCATGCCGATGATCTCCTGCTGGTCGGTGAATTCCAGGCGACTGATGCCCTCAAAGCACTTCTTGAGGTGCGGCTGCACGCGGGTCGGGTCCTTGGTCTCGGACAAGATCTCCAGCAGCTCATCATTGGACAGGAAGAAGAATCTGGCAGTGGAGGAAGAATTGGAATGACAACGGATCACGGCGAGGATGTCCGTGCTGGATGGAAAGGTGAGCCCAGGGGGTAAAATGATGTTGAAAAATGTCATGTGTGTACAAATACCCCAGAGGATTTTCCCCCCTGAAGACTAAGCACGTGTTTAAGTGGTATCCTTCAAGCTGGCATTTCACCTGTCTCACAGTCAATAAAATAAGGCGGAGTCTGAGAGTATCTAAAACGAAGTTGACGAGGCTTGAGACTGCTGGTGAAAAAACAATATGAGGGTCTGCTTCAGAAATACCCTAATACTTGCAGTCCAGCGTGTAGTGCGACCTAATCAAACAAACAAACACAAAATATCAAACGGCGATCTTAGTCACTAACATACTTCACCGCTCTCTCAAGCCGAAAGCAGTCACTGAATTCAAAACCACGGCGACTTCCCAGCAATACCCAACGGGAGAATGGGGATTCATCATCTCACATTTTCCTGTACTATACAATAATTACACTACATTTCATTACATTTCGAAACACTACATTAAATTACCCTACCTTCCAATAGACTACATTCCACTACATCATATCACATTATTCTCTCTCTCTCTCTCTCTCTCTCTCTCTCTCTCTCTCTCTCTCTCTCTCTCTCTCTGTGTGTGTGTGTGTGTGTGTGTGTGTGTGTGTGTGTGTGTGTGTGTTTGTGCGTGTGTCTGTGTGTGTCTGTGTGTGTAATCGAAATACGTTGCCCGTCTTCACTTGCAAACATCGTCTGAAAGTTTTTTAATACAACTCTTTCGTTGAACTATATCTAAATATTAGGTTCGGATGGCTATATACTTGGGACAAGCAAACAGTACATGTATTTCATCCTCAGGTAGCCTACAGCATTGCTCAATGGTTTTTTCAGACTGTGTTCATCTTCAGGACTAAAACAAAACCCACCTGGGGAAGTAGAGACGCTTCTTCTCCAGGTAGGCGTTGAGGCCGTGCTGAATCTCCTCTAGCAGTGTGTTGGCCTCGCGCAGGCGTACAAGCATGTTGTTCTGGCCCGTGGCCGTCAGGCAGTTGGTGTTCTTGACGGCCTCTGTCTGGATGTCGCGCCAGATGCTGTCCACGATGCCGAACTTGCGGCCTTCCTCGGGCATCTGCGCCATGATGTCCTCCGAGCTGAAGATGGGTTCCAGGTAAAGCCAGGTGGCTTGGCACTAGAAAACGACGGGGAGAGAGGCAGTCAGTGAGAGGCGCTGGTGTGGCGTGTCATCGAGCCAGCGGTGCCATACTTGACGTGCCAGAACAGGGCAAGGACGTGAACAGATCTCCAGTCTTGTTCGCTTGTTGTCCCAGAAGACTGCAAGAACACTTTGTGGAAATGTGCAGATAGGGAAGAGGGTTCAGACACACTCAGTGGTGGGAGATGAGTACGCTCGCATGCACGCATCTGCACGACATGCAAATACCACAAATATATCGCAGTTAAACGCGATTATGATACCAGCTGGCGCATGAAAAGTATATTGGCTCACAGTTCTAATGTTTTTGGAATATAAAAGCTTTTTCCATATACTACAAAAAGAATTTCATTGGAAAGTATTTGCCTGCGACTAAACATAGGCTACCAACATTACATGTTTGACAAAGAAATTGTGTAGTCATTGACCTGGTTTTTTCACGCATTTCTGGGCAACCTTGCCAGAGAGACTTTTTCCCTAAACTGAGCTCTCTGTGAAGCCCCATAACTCGTTTGCTTTCAACAATTGAGACTTATGAGAATGTTTGCAAGAGAAAGGTAAATATTCTAGTGGCTGCCTCATGCTTTAAACTGTGACTCATTCAGAACGAGTAAAATCTGGCAAAACCGTATAACATGCTCGTGCCATGCACAACCTCACGTGATGTATCATGCAGAATACACACGTATGTGTTTTCACAAGACATGGAATTATTATTTTCACGTTTGTTTCAGCACACTGAAAAAGCATTATCCATGGAAACACACAACTTTTACTGAAATATCCTAAAATTACTTGTATTATCCTAAAATTACTTGTACGCCAATGACGATTTTCTCCTTTGCGTAGGTGATAATTTTTCAATCATTGCCGTGTGGGCAATAAATATTCCTTGGTGATTTCCGGAACGGATCCCCTTCACTTAAGCATAGACTGTCACCTTCCCGGAGGAGTGCTAATTCAGGGGAGACAATGCAGAAGCCTCGTGAAATGCTCTCCCCTTGTGAAGTCGGTGGTGGTCTCGCTACGGGGGAACCACGTGACACATCTTCTACACTATGGGAACCGCGGTGTCTCCACATCAGTCAGCGCTATGGAGCATGTGACAAGTGAATCAGCGGCATGTCAAGAGCACACATGATAGGACGACAACTGCTCGGACAAGACCGCTACGGCAAGGAAAGCATGACTACTACATGAATACCATCAACTCCGAGTTGAAGATGGCCTGCAGATACATCCACGTACCCTGGCACTGGAACCACACACACAGACACCAAAGTCATCAGTGATGGGAATTACGATGATTGACTTGCTCTCGTTAAAAAATCTGGCCTTGTATCTTTGGTGATGTTAGTGGCAATAACTGATAGGTTGAAAAGAGTGACAAAAATGCAAGTAGTGATGTGTTGAAGGGAAAAAGCATTCAGTTTGAACATCAACATTGTCCATTCCTAATAAAAAGGGAGTCAAATTGTCAAAGCGGTGGTGGCGGTGGTGGTGGTGGTAGTGGTAGTGGTGATGGTGGTGGTTGTGGAGGTGGTGGTAATGATGGTGTTGGGTATGGGGTTTGGAGGAGGTGGTGGTGGTAGTTGTAGAGGGGGTGGTAGTAAGAGGGGTGATGATAGTAGCAGCAGTGGTTGGAGAGATGACGGTAGAGGGACCAGTAGCACTTATTGTTGTTATCTAGCGATGGATGTAGAGTAGTGTTGTTGCACAAACTGCTAGAACAGCAAAACTGTAACAATACAACGAATTATACACAATTTGTACAAGCAGATAATTAGAACACATAAGTGGAATGAAGCTGAAAATTCGTAAACATCAGCAATGGTTTTTTGCAAACATCATTGTGAAGAGAGATAACAAGAAGGGCAAAGCCCATACGACTCACATGCTTGACCTTGACCTTTATATGACCTTGACCTTCAGGTGACCTTCAAGGTCAAGGTCAAACAACTAAACCTACCAATGACATCATACACAAAGAAATGCTTTACACATTTTTCCTACCAAAATACATGTGACCTTGACCCAAGGTCAAGGTCATCCAAGGTCATGCAACACAAAGCTGTTAATTCAAGACATAGGAAGTACAATGGTGCTTATTGGCACTTTCTACCATGAGATATGGTCACTTTTAGTGGTTCACTACCCCATTTTGGTCACATTTCATAAGGGTCAAAGTGACCTTGACCTTGATGATATGTGACCAAATGTGTCTCATGATGAAAGTATAACATGTGCCCCACATAATTATTAAGTTTGAAACAGTTATCTTCCATAGTTCAGGGTCAAGGTCACTTCAAAATATGTATACAATCCAACTTTGAAGAGCTCCTGTGACCTTGACCTTGAAGCAAGGTCAACCAAACTGGTATCAAAAGATAGGGCTTGCTTTGACCTATATACCACTTGTAGCTAAGGTCGCCATTCTCAATAACGTGGGAGAAAATTGGGAAAATGTGAAAAATGACTGTTTTTGAGACCACATTTATGGCTCCTGTGACCTTGACCTTGAAGCAAGGTCAAGTCACTATGTATGTTTTTTGAGGCCTTGTCATCATACACCATCATGCCACATTTGGTGTTGATAGACTTAATAGTCTCCGAGAAAAATCCAACGTTTAAGTTTTTTACGGACGCCCGGACGCCCGGACGGACGGACGGACGGACGACACGGCTCAGTACATAGACTCACTTTTGCTTCGCATGTGAGTCAAAAAACACAGCTAAAATATAACATCATAGTTCATACACATTTCTTGCTGAATCCTGAACCAATTCAGATCAAATCAACTCCTTCATTCTGAAAAACACTTAAAACGCCTTCAGAAGAGAGATAAATGTAATACAAAGAATGCATACGCTAGAAGCAAACCAAAACAATTTCTTCCAGTGCTCTGGCATCTGGTATGGCCAGTGAGGATTTGTACCTTGAGCCATTCATCAATGATGTCCTGCATGGACAGCAGTTTCTCCTCCCAATCCTTCATTTCTTGCTCGAAAGGCTTGATGAAGGGCGAGCCACGCATGGTCTGTGCCTTGACGATGTGGTCATCCAGCAATACCTGGACATCGTCGATGGCAGACAGGATGGAGACGCCCTGGCAAACAGAGAAGGTAAAGATGTAGACGATATCTCTACGTGTACTGCAGTGGAAGTGTGTCTGTATACATCCCTATTTGAATCATGTCATGTCGGCTGTATGGGGTTTAGTTGACTTCCCTGATGGATGGATGGATGGATGGATGGATGGATGGATGGATGGATGGATGGATGGATGGATGGATGGATGGATGGATGGATGGATGGATGGATGGATGGATGGATGGATGGATGGATGGATGGATGGATGGATGGATGGATGGATGGATGGATGGATGGATAATGAACGGCGGGATGGATGGATGAACGGCGAGATGGATGGATGGAGTTTTACGGCCTATCAGCTATGTAAGGCCATTATACACACAAAAAATAACTAGAATAGTTTTGGGTAAGCGCAAATCACGTCGCAATGTCCCTATCTATTCACCTCTTACGAATCGCGTAGGGAGACGCGGTGGGTCTATTCTGATCCCAAACCCACAGGGGTATAACTTCCCTGAAACTAAGCAGTTTAATTATGACGGTGTAACAAAGCTGCCGAGTAACAGTCGCTTCAACGGCGTTATGTTGTTGAGACGTTACGACTAATGTTTTCTGGGTGAGGATTAATGGAAAATATATTAACGCCATTCCATAATAATAAACTAATATTTGGAGAGTGCAAAATTTAGTATTGCCATAGGACCACTGATGAACAAATCAGACTTGCACACCATCAGCCCTTTTCTGCTGCACAGACATTCAAAATTACCTTTTCTTTTGTCGCCTTGCTTGATATCAGTCTAAGGCAGCATTATAAGGCAAATGTTTGAAAAAACAGGTGGGAATTGACTGAAGAATGCGGGACTCACTGTGTCTCTATATGGGACCATTTCAAAGCTGAGGTCTTTCCAGTCGACCTTCATCTTGGAGAGTGCCTTCTCCAAGGCAAACTCTTTGGCGGCTGAGGCACCGATTTCTTCCAGTCTGCAAACAGAGGTGCTATCTTAGTTTACTTGGTTTATCATTTTTGCCGTGTATGCGCCCACATGAATATGTGCAACAGTGTCTGCGTGCATGTGCACGCAAGTGAGTGAGCGCACGTTTGAATGTCACAGCAATAGTGTGTTCACATTGCAAATGTCCACATGTAGGAGGGAACACACAAAGGTGAAACTAAAGTACTGTGTACGTTCATGCATGAATGAGCTTGTTATATTCTTACAGGAGCACACATATACATCATAATCACCTAGGTTGGGACTGGAATAACAAAGTGCGACCGAAACGATGGAAGGAAATGAAGTGTGAGGGGAATCAGAAGAACCTCATGCTAGGTTAGGCGTCAAAAAATGTCTACAGTCAGTGGGCCAAGTCGAAACAGTCATGACTGATAACAGACGGAAGACTCTGTGGTTCATAGTTAAAAGTCCACATGCGACGTTTATGAAGGCCCCATTCACACAGTCATTTCGCAGACAACGGGTCCTCCCTGCATTTCTACTCACTTGGTCAGGTGCTTGTTCAGTCCGTACTCCAGCATGTGGTACAGCGACGTCTCCTCATCGGGCTTGATGTTGAAACCCACAATGTCACTCATCTGGAAAAAATGGTAGTGCGGCCTTGCAAGCGAAACTGTGGCCCAAGTCTCAATACTGCAGGGTGGCAGTGTTCCAATTCATCATGTCATATTTGAAAACAAAAAACAACAAGAAGGGCAAAGCCCATATGACTCACATGCTTGACCTTGACCTTTACATGACCTTGAACTTCAGGTGACCTTCAAGGTCAAGGCCAATCAACTACACCTAGCAATGACATCATACACTAAGAAATGCTTTACACATTTTTCCTACCAAAATACATGTGGCCTTGACCCAAGGTCAAGGTCATTCAAGGTCATGCAACACAAAGCTGTTAATTTAAGACATAGGAAGTACAATGGTGCTTATTGGCACTTTCTACCATGAGATATGGTCACTTTTAGTGGTTACTACCCCATTTTGGTCACATTTCATTAGGGTCAAAGTGACCTTGACCTTGATGATATGTGACCAAATGTGTCTCATGATGAAAGTATAACATGTTCCCCACATAATTATTAAGTTTGAAACAGTTATCTTCCATAGTTCAGGGTCAGGGTCACTTCAAAATATGTATACAATCCAACTTTGAAGAGCTCCTGTGACCTTGACCTTGAAGCAAGATCAATCAAACTGGTATCAAAAGATAGGGATTACTTTGCCCTATATACCATATATAGGTCATGTATCCAATCTCAAAAACTTCAGAGAAAATTGATAAAATGTGAAAAATGACTGTTTTTTAGACAACATTTATGGCTCCTGTGACCTTGACCTTGAAGCAAGGACAAGTCACTATGTATGTTTTTTGAGGTCTTGTCATCATACACCATCATGCCACATTTGGTATTGATAGACTTAATAGTCTCTGAGAAAAATCCAACGTTAAAGTTTTCGGACGCCCGGACGCCCCGACGCCCGGACGGACGAAACGGGTGAGTACATAGACTCACTTTTGCTTCGCATGTGAGTCAAAAATGGGAACACCAAGCAGAATCCATTACTGCTGTTATCATAATGTCGTCTTCTGAAATATTTTGGCAATGTCTTTATAAAGCCTTTAGTCGCATGTATCTCATCGAGGACAACAGCGGAACATACAGTACAAGAACTTGAAGAAGAACTCACCAGATCCCAGTGACGATCACGTATCCCTGGATTGCAAATGGTAGAAAGGATAGGCATGTGCAGCTTGAACTTGTCTATTTTACCCTTCACACTGTCCGCGATACGTCGGGGTCCGGGTTGATCATTGAAGGTTTTGGTTAGCTTGTACATGGTTCTCCACATGTCATGCACCTCCTGCTCGATGGTCTCGGCGTTGAGATTCTGGAATGGGCCTGCAGTGAAACAACGCCACAAGTAGTGTTTAAAGAAACGTGAAGAGCTGGTTGGTTTACGGTCTGGAGTCATATGTAGAGCTTCTATGATCTGTGAGACCTGTTATGTGTGTTCTTTTCAAACAAGGCAATACAGAAAGAAAGAAATTTCACACAGCTACACTCCGGACTGCTCTTGAGAGCTGCAATTCCAAGCTACTGATAGGATAAGAATAATGATGACGATGATAAAAATGACGACGACGACGACAATGATGATGATGATGAAGGCGACGTTGATGACGACTACTTTGACGACGTCGACGATGACAATGTAGAGATAATGACGATTTCTTTCATAAATACAAACAAACATCACACTCCTGAATTCCACACGTGATAATCCCACTGTGGTCTTCTAGTGTTGCAGAGGCCATCTACTGTTTGATTGTTCCACAAGCTCTTCATCCTTCTTCTCCAGCTGAGGGTGCAGGCAGTAAACTCGGTACTCTTGAACTTTACTTCGCTGCAATGAATGTCCTAAATGTTCTCTTAAGAGGTAAACTTTACCGTAAAGGGTATCAAAAAGAGTATTCTGCATCCCCCGTAAACGGACTCACCGTTCATCCATTCCTCGTGCTTCTGGTTGAAGTTGTAGGCGGTGTTCCAGAGCTTCTCGTAGGGTTCCTTCATCAGGAACATCTGTTGCAGCTGGGGGAACATGGAGGTCTCCCACTCCAGCAGTTTCTCCTCCTCATTGATGCGGTCCAGCTCATTTCGGGCGGCCTCCAGGTTCTCCTGGATTCGTTGCAATGCGTCCACATTTGTCTTCATCTCATCACCGCTCATGATCTGCAGGTGGAGTTGTCATCAATCAGCAGTGCTTCACTATTCCAATGACAGGGTCGCAGCTTATATAGCATGTAGACAAGTAGTCATTATCAGTAAGGCAGGCCCTTTCATGAAATGCCTTTTGAAGGTATTTTTCCTTGCACTGTTAAGGGGGTTTGTTTTGTCTATGCTCATGATTTGCTGACGACATGTTTAAAGTGGCGAACATCTTATTTGGATATTTAGAGGGGTCTTTAAGTTTTAAGACTTATTCTTTACCTTTCGCAGGTGTTTCTTTAAGATATGTCTTCCCTTATTACACATGAAAGCTTTTGTCTTCCATTTCATCACAACTAGCCTAGAGTTTTGGGCAAATCGTTCACAGATGGTAATACTGCATATCTGCAGTAATAGTAGAAAATAAGTTTCATGTCGATTTACTTATTTCCTAACCTTCTGGGCATTTGCCTCGATACCTAGCATAATCAAAACCACAAGTTTTTATTATTATTTGTGTGTTCGTTTGTTTGTTGTCTGTTTCTTAATTAATCTATTTCTTTATTTATTACATACCCAGCTTTACATTACGACAATTCAAAAGCTCTCTGCATGGCAGATCATTAACTAATTTGATAACAATCATCCATACTAGAAACCCTCCACATATTCCCAAATAACGACTTCTGGTGTTCTTTCGGATGGATGGGACAAAAGCGGAAGCATTCTAGTTCACTAGAGACTTCGCCTACGGGCGACAGTGTCTCTAGCACAGTTCATATCATGTGATAGAAGAATTACGTCCGAAAATTTCAAATGAGGGTTACACGAGAGGCTTGTGGGATAGCCGATCTGCTCCCTTACATATGCCGTTAAAGTAGTTCTAAGACTTTTTTGCACAAAACTCTTAACTTACGCTTGTTGAGGCAATAAACAAGTGTTTATTCGATAAAATAAAATGTTTGTGTTGAAATGGAAACATGTTTTGACATCTGAATGATTTTTGTAAAAAGTGGAGGAAAAAACAGTATCAGAACAAACTATTTTTGGCGCAATGCTGTAATGTGAATGGTTAAGTCTATTACACATTCATTGCGAACTGTGCCAGAGTCACTACTGACTATGGTTCACAGAATGGGGCGGAAGGAGATGACGACGTGGTAACAAAACTTGCCTCTTTCTTTCGGAAGGATTCCACCTCTCTCATGTAGTCGTTCAACTTGTCCTCATACTGTGAGACTCTCTTGCGCAGCTCATCTTCAATGTGCTCACGCTTGTTGACAATGCGTCCCTGGCTTATCTCGAAGACAGAGTTGATGTGGTCAGGCCAGTGAAACACCGTGGAGTTCAGCTTTATGTCTTCGACTGCAAAGACAGAGGAAATACAAACAGGTAAAAGGGTTCAGATGTGATTTCATATAGCGACTTATCGACCCATGTCTGGGTCCCAAACCAGTTAACACTTTATAACCCACCCACCTCCGATCACTGGGCTGCAAGATCAATCCTACACTAGCACCCAGACAGATAAGATGCTTAGAGTCAAGTAACAGTTCCAACTCCACTCCCTGGGAAGCATTCCAATTTGATGATGGCTCATGATCGCATACAAGGGTTAATCGCATTAGAGCGCGCCATCACTGCCCTAACAGGTACCCAATTTTACTCATGGGTGGGGAGAAGCAATGTGAGTTAGGAACCTTGCTCAAGAATGCAACTGTGGAACTGCGCAGCTTCGAATGCCTCACTCACTAGTTACATGCAGCACTGGTCGAGTGCGCTGACAGCGCAATGCAAAAAGTGGTACTAGGAGTACATTAGTTTGTCTGCAAGCTTGATAATGACCAATATGATACATAGTGTTTATTACTTAGTTTGTGGGTGTGACATCATTTGACATTGCATAATGTCTCATGTGAGAGAATTCGCGAACAATTCGGCTAAAGATTGGTGTTATGGTCCAACCCTTTGTCCTATTTTGTGTGTTGTTTGAAATGCGAGGTTTGACGGGAATTACGGTCCGACTCTTTGTCCTATTTTCTGTGTTGTTTGAAATGCGAGGTTTGGTGGGAATCATGGTCTGACCTTTGTCCTAGTTTTTGTGTTGTTTGAAATGCGAGGTTTGGCGAGAATTACGGTCTGACCTTTGTCCTAGTTTCTGTGTTATTTCAAATGCGAGGTTTGGCGAGAACAAGCTGAGACCGTTGATGAGTCAGTGATGGTTGATTGGTTGAGGGTAGTCACGTGTGCACTGTGAGGGACGCTTCCCGGCTGGAGGCATTTGAAAGTTAAACCAGTGTGCTCTGAGCATAGCATCGTGAAGAGACGTGGGTGAAGCCGCTCCGTGTTGCAGTGGGACACGTTAAAGAAATCCTTCAAGTCTTCTCCCCCGACCATCTGAACTGTTGTATTAAAAACAGTATCCTTCACTGAATAAAAGAACAAGCTTCGCCAGATTGTGAGGCCATTTCGTCATATGGAGAATTTTCCCTCAGTTAGTGCGAAATGCTGGCTGAGTGTGCAAACCTGAATTCACACAGGTACTTGTGTCATGTGTGTGTGGATATAAGATACCACGAGTATCTATGGCCTTTCTAACCTATCCTTCCAAGGTGTAGCCTTGAGAGAGAGTGTGTGTGTTGGTCTGAGTGGACAGCGTTCTTTGGGCAAAAGTTCGTCAGTGAAGCATTCGAGAATCAGCGTCGCCCATCTGCTTGAAACTCGTGAGTAACTTTTGGGTCAATTTCGTGGTTCGTTCAGAGGAAGCAATCCTCTACATTTCAGTCAGAGGGTAGACTGATGGAATTGATTGACGTTTTTATTCATTTGCCTTGAATTTGATCTTTATTCATGATTCAGTTCCATTAAAGAACATTGTGTCAGGTCATGCGAGCAGTGAGAAAGTGAGTGAATTAATTATCCCCCCCTCCACTTGTGATACCTCTAGACAAGAAAACAAGAAGAATTTGAGAATTGTGCGAATGAAGGTGGAGGAAGGTGATAGTCGGACAGCACATCTTTCGCATTTACTTATCACAGTTGTCATCATTGGATTATGTACGACAAGAAGGGCAAAGCCCGTGCTACTCACATGCTTGACCTTGACCTTTACATGACCTTGACCTTTACATGACCTTGAACTTTACATGACCTTGACCTTTACTTGACCTTCAGGTGACCTTCAAGGTCAAGGTCAAACAACTAAACCTACCAATGACATCATACACTAAGAAATGCTTTACACATTTTCCCTACCAAAATACATGTGGCCTTGACCCAAGGTCAAGGTCATGCAACACAAAACTGATAAGTCAAGACATAGGAAGCGCAATGGTGCTTATTGGCACTTTCTACCATGAGATATAGTCACTTTTAGTGGTTCACTACCCCATTTTGGTCACATTTCATAAGGTTCAAAGTGACCTTGACCTTGATGATTTGTCAAGGTCAAGGTCACTTCAAAATATGTATACAATCCAAATTTAAAGAGTTCCTGTGACCTTGACCTTGAAGCAAGGTCCAGTCACTATGTACGTTTTTTGACGCCTTGTCATCCTACACCATCATGCCAAATTGGGTGTTGATAATAATAGTCTCTGAGAAAAATCCAATGTTAAAGTTTTTTACGGATTACAGGACGCCCGGACGCCCAGTCTGCCCGGATGGATGCCCGGACGGACAACACGGGTAACCTAGTATGAAAGTATAACATGTGTACTACAATCTTATGAAGTTTGGAAGAGTTATCTTCCATAGTTCAGGGTCAAGGTCACATCAAAATATGTATACAATCCAACTTTAAAGAGCTCCTGTGACCTTGACCTTGAAGCAAGGTCAATCAAACTGGTATCAAAAGATAGGGATTACTTTGCCCTATACACCATATATGTCAGGTATCCAATTTCAAAAACTTCAGAGAAAATTGGGAAAATGTGAAAAATGGGTTTTTTAGACAACATTTGCGGCCCCTGCGACCTTGACCTTGAAGCAAGGTCAAGTCACTATGCATGTTTTTTGACAGACGATGACACTGGTGAGTACATAGACTCACTTTTGCTTTGCACGTGAGTCAAAAATCATCTAAACTTTCTCTCTCTCTCTCTCTCTCTCTCTCTCTCTCTCTCTCTCTCTCTCTCTCTCTCTCTCTCTCTCTCTCTCTCTCTCTCTCTCTCTCTCTCTCTCTCTCTCTCTCTCTCTCTAAGCATCTGCAGCTCAATAAGTGTGTGCTTGTGAAAAAGATAAAAGATGGCAGAACACCAGAATATCAAACCAAACTATTTGAGCAGTCATCATTCAGAGGACATGACAAATTTCTCCTGCCTCAGCCTCGCATCGATTTGTTCAAATCGAGCCTATCTTACTCTGGGGCTGCTCTGTGGAATACACTGCCTGATGACATAAAATGTATCAAATCTTTGCCTATGTTCAAAGACAAAATTCGCACTATTCTCAGGCATCATCCTATGACATAGTTTTCCACGCTTTCATCTGACGTCTAGACAGTGGAACGGCTAAGTGTGTATCCTACATTGTCCATTCTTCACATATGCTTACTTCAGGCCACCC
>JAWQFJ010001902.1:0-20000 GCA_034096865.1 Theodoxus fluviatilis | reverse complement strand
TTTAAAGACAAACACAAATTCAAGCACGAAGATGTTCTTGGTAGCTAAGTGCATATTTCTTGCTTTGCATACGACGCAATGTTGCTCAATGACAGAAACGTCTATGAATGGGAACTTGTTTACATCATGAAATGCAGATTCCATGAAGCACTTACAAACAAACATGAAAAACTGGAATTGATATATTCAGCACTGCAGAAGCACTGTTCATATAACTGCACTCTGTTGATGAAATGTACTGTTCAGAAGAAACGATTGCTTTATAGTGAGAATGTCAAAGATTTTTTTTTTCTCAGTTTCTTTAAACAATGGTGGAGAGATTTCAAATGCAAAAAGACACACAGTGATGAAACAACCTACATTCCCATGGTGTTCAGGAAAGTATTGCACAGAACTGACAAGGCAGAGAAAAACATCTCCATCAGACAGTTTATCCGGTGCATAAAGAACTTTTATAAATACTGCATTGATGAATGTGCAGATGAAATTATGAGACCTCCAAAATTTGCTATCTGTTACAGCAAGCCAAAAGATCAACGATATGATGCCATTTTAAAATAGGAAATGGTGAGTTATGTAGAGATTATGCAGGAGATATTAGCTGCAGAGCTCAGAGACATCTATAGAAATTTGTTCAATGACAAATTGTGTATATATTGCAGTTGTTGCCACAAGTGTAGAATACAAGACTGTAGCATTCAGCAAACTGCTGCGTCACCTAGGTGCCAACTGCAGCACACAAGACTGACAGTACTACAGAGTAAACTTCACCTACAGCACTCATGACTGTGTAGTCATACAAAAAACCTGGTCCCCGTCGCTTGTAAAAAACAGGGCAGAAAAAAAGTCAGCAATTCATTTAAGCTCTGGCATTCTTTGTGCCTTCTATGACATGCTCTTTTGCCGCAGCATGGTACCAGCAATTATGGGTCCATCCCAAATATGCACGCTCAAATACAGAATGTTTTGCACATGTACTCTCAGTCATGCATTGTTAGTCAAAACTAAAGTATGATATTCATGGTACAATCATACAGGTTCTGTTAGTAAACAACACTTTCATGCAAGTAATGAAAACAAAAAGGCATAAATGTGTAACACAACCATTTTTAGGCACATCTACTGGAAGTTAACATCCATGCAGGTTGACTGACTAAACATACAGGCACATATGCTTTCATTCGCTGGAGAAGGCATGGAAGACAAAAACAAGATGCAGGATGAACGTTCAAGTTAAATAGCAGCACATTTAAGCAGAAACTTGCATGGCATATCAGCCCATTCATTGCATCATCCATGATAGATGGCGATAAATGTGACAGCCCACATCAAACACAGACAAGAGTACGAGTCCTAGGAAGTTGCTAGCCAAAATCGCATCATCACAGTACTTCTCTACTGAGTCTTATTCAATGCAGGTTGCTCACTAACAGGCCTGCCTTTTAAGTGAAAAATCTCAAAATGATATAAAGCAAAATTCAACAGCAGCATCTTCCACATTCTGATAAATTCAATGTCATAGCAGCTGTGTTGCCATCAAATGCAACTTCCAACTGATGGCATTCAAAGTTGCATAGTAATGGGAGGAAGAGAGCTCTTAATCTACAGTTCTCTAGATTGCAGCTCAACCCTAATTCTCTTCCCCCCTCAAAAAAACCTTAATTTTTGTATAAATGGTGTCTCTGCAAAAGGCCTTCCCTTACACAAAAAGTTCAACATTTTAGAACAGGCTTTCTGAGAAAATCAAGATAATATTACAACAGGCAAAAATAATGAACACTTGCTCATAATCTGCAATCCACAACATGAACATGTAGGCAGTAACGACAACACCGGGCATTAGAGAAAATATGGAATGTGTCAGTATTTCTTTCAAAAGGAGCAATATGACATGAACCCCAAAAATAAACAATAAAAATGCACTGTATTTGGAAAATCAAAGTGTTTAATTCAGTATTCACTACATAGCCACACAAAAAGTTGACAATCTCTGGAAGGAACTAAGACATGATATCACTGTCATTGATGAATAACAGAGTGAATTATTCTAAGAAAAGTTACCTTTATTATGAAAGCATTTAAGTTGTTTAATTGTTTTTATAATCAATGGTGACATGTATAAAACCATGCAGCCATGCACAGACTAGACAACAAGGATGACAGAAATACAAAGCATGTCCTCTTCTATAGTCCCTCTCTCATTAAACTTTTGTTTTCAAAACACCAATGTCAATGGGTACTCCCTTTGTAAAAGAAATACCAACACTCATGCATTTGGGGGAAAAGTCTAAGGAACAAAGTTACAATGTCAATGGGAATGAGGAGAGCTCTACCAACATTGGAGTTACTCCAGTCAGTCGTCTGCACCACAGCCACACCATGCCAGACATGACAAAGACAGTCATCTACCTGCTTGAAGGCTTCAATGGAGTGCTTCTCCTTCAGGAAGGCCGTTACATCTTGGTCTGCCTTGTTGGTGAGCAGGTCTGAGTACTTCTTGTAGGTGTTCAGGTACCTGAAGGGGAACAGAGGTCTTCAGTTCCATGGCACTCTGTCAAAATGTTTTGTGCAGTTCAAAAAGCATTGTGCAAGAAAATCTTAACATTGATACTCGAATCTCTCTTTGAAATCTCCCTCTTACAGGGAGTATCTGATCTGAATGATAAGTAGCAAGGGAACCATGTGAAAGACAGGATGGATGGAGGGATGGATGGAGAGAGGGAGGGAGGGAGGGAGGGAGGGAGGGAGGGAGGGAGGGAGGGAGGGAGGGAGGGAGGGAGGGAGGGAGGGAGGGAGGGAGGGAGGGAGGATGGGGATATTGAAGGCGGGAGGGGATTGAAGGAGGGAGGGGATTGAAGGAGGGAGGGAGGGGATTGAAGGAGAGAGGGAGGAGATTGAAGAAGGGAGGGAAGGAGGGAGGGGGAGGGGGGAAGGGAGAGAGGGAGGAAGGGAGAAAGGGAGGAAAGGAGAAAGGGAACGAGGGAGGGAGGGAGGGTGTTTGGGAAATGTATGAAAGGGCTGAAACTTTTTCTGCTCTTCATGCTCAGATAAGATACTGCTTAAGCAGATTGTGATTGCTAACATAAAAATAAACAAATAAGTTGCATAAAAGGGAGTATAAAGATTAGATATACAAAGATCTTAAAATCAGCAATACTGATGACTCGCAGTATACTTGTCAGCCAGAAAACACCAACAATGAGAGGAGGCTTTCATCATTGTCGTCGTCATCATCATCATCATCATCATCATCATCATCATCATCATCATCATCATCATCATCATCATCATTATCATCATCATCATCATCATCATCATCATCTTATTTCATGCTCAAATACATGGATCATGCAAGAAAGTCTCAACACAGGCTTGAGTAGAAAGGAGAAAGGCTGGAGAAAAAAAAGTCATGCATTAACCCAAAAACCTGTTGCTCACTTCTGTGGTCCCTGAGTGTTGAGCTTGAAGATTTCCATGGCCTGGTCGATGTAGTCTGTGACCAAAGTCTCCTCGATTTTCACAGCCCGCAGAAGCAGCCTCTGTCCCCGCATGTCTGGGAAGAGCTCACACTCCACCTGGGCAGATCAGTGGGTGCATGATGTACAGGCAGGTTAGGAAGGCAGTCAACAAGTTGGCAGGCAAGCAGGAAA
This sequence comes from Theodoxus fluviatilis, assembly GCA_034096865.1. Taxonomy (NCBI): domain Eukaryota; kingdom Metazoa; phylum Mollusca; class Gastropoda; order Cycloneritida; family Neritidae; genus Theodoxus; species Theodoxus fluviatilis. Next base: position 16,350 of record JAWQFJ010001902.1, on the reverse strand, counting down.
ATTGGAATGACCTTTGTGAGAAAATAACATGGAATCTAAATGAAAATGCATAGAAAATGCAATGCCGCACAAGAAATAAACAAGTTCAATATATAAACCATTTACAGGGCAAAAGTCACAATCTCATGAACAGCATTATAACTTATTAATTTGCTGGTATCATTTGGTTCATTAGCCATGGATGAGAAAGTAGCTTCTTGCTGTAATGAACAACTTCTTCACCAACAACCAAGGAAAGCCATACTCTTGTGAGTCCCTCGCCACTGGCGATGATTTCAGAGAAGCAACGGAGGATGATATCTCTGATCTCTCTGAATGTGGGGTCAAAGATGATCTTGGGATCCTGCACCCGCAGTTTGATGATCATGATTGGAGCCATCACGTACTGCAGCTCATCAAATTCTTCTTCAAAGTCATTCCCTTTCTGCAAGGAAATTTCATTTCCAGAGCTACAGCCCAAGTTTTCACAGTGATAACAATACAATAAACTATATTTCTTCCTTGTGCAAATATCTTTACAAATACTTTATTCTGATTTTTTAGGGAGAACATATAACGAAATGAAATTGAAAATAATACAGACGTTCTCTTTAGATCACAAAACTCAAAGTATCAATAACCATAGATGGATGCCTAGATGTGCAAAGCACCATTAATGATAAATACAATTCCTTTCCAGCTGTAGTAGGATGACATACACTTTATCACCAAAGAATGTCTGTAAAACGTTTTGCCAATTTTACAAAGTAAACCTTGAATTCACACTTAATGATAATTTATCTCTCTCCATCATAGATCTTGAGGGAAGCATGACGTGCTTTGCATGAGAAATATGTATTCAGCTTTGTGTTCATTGTCAATGCGCCAAACGGTATGTCTGATCATTAGAAGTGCATCTTAAGCAACCCCTTGAAAAATAAAGACAAAAGAAATCCTGTGGAAGAGAAACACATCATCACCTCTACATGGCAAATCTGAGTGGCTGGTGACTACATCAAAGCAAATTGTAGAGGTGAGATTCCTATCGCTGCAATGAAAAACCTCCATTGTGTTAGCTATCAGACTTCCGCATATGTGCCCACCTCGTGGATCTTGAAGAAGGTGAGGAAATCCTCCAGGGAGTTGATGATCATGTTACGCAGCTGGTTGGACATGAGAGCCGCCACGCAGGAGAAGAACTCCTGCACCAAGGCGGTGGAGTCATAGTCGTTGGGGGGCACCAGGAACTGCCATAGCTCCTTCTTGTCCACGAACACCTTGGCACAGGTGGGGATCCAGCTGTGGGGAGAATGAATGTGTGTGTGCTGTCAGTTGTACAGTTCACATGGGATCTCTGTCTCTCTGTGTTTTTGTTCCTCTCTTTCTTTGTCTCTGTCACTGTCTCTGTCTCTCTGCCTCTCTCTCTGTCTCTATTTGTGTTTCTCTCTGTTTCTCTCTGTTCCTCTCTTTCTCTCTCTCTCTCTCTCTCTCTCTCTCTCTCTCTCTCTCTCTCTCTTTCTCTATCTCTCTATCTCTCTGTCTCTGTGTCTCTCTGTGTTTCTCTCTGTTCCTCTGTCTGTCTGTCTGTCTGTCTGTCTGTCTTTCTTTCTTTCTCTCTCTCTCTCTATCTGTATATATATATATATATCCCTGTCTGTCTATCCGTCCGTCCCCCCCCCCTCCCTCCCTCCCCCCCCCCCCTCTCTCTGCATCTATTTCTGTGCCTCTCTCTGTATCTTTGCCTGGGTCTATGTCTGCCTCTGTCCATTTATCTACACATTCCTTTGTCCATCTGTCCATCCATCCGTTCGTCCATCTGCCCATATGTGTTTCTGTCCATCTATTTGTCTGTCTGTCCATCCATCTTTCAATCCTCCTCCACCTCTCTCTCTCTCTCTCTCTCTCTCTCTCTCTCTCTCTCTCTCTCCTCTTCTCTCCTCTCCTCCTCCCCTCCCCTCCCCTCCCCTCCCCTCCCCATCCCCTCCCCTCCCCCCCCCCCCTCCCCTCCCCTCCCCTCCCCTCCCCTCCCCTCCCCCCCCCCCTCCCCCTCCCTCCCCTCCCCTCCCCTCCCCTCCCCTCCCCTCCCCTCCCCTCCCCTTCCCTCCCCTCCCCTCCCCTCCCCTCCCCTCCCCTCCCCTCCCTTCCCCTTCCCTTCCCCTCCCCTCTCCCACCCCCCCCCAACACCCCTACCCCCCCCACTCCACTTCTTCCTCTTCCTCCTGCTACTGAAGTTTTCTGACAGACTGCACTCACTTCTTCCTGAGGATTTCATGGGCCTCCCAGCATTGCTTTTTGACCAGGGACTCAAATTCAGCGGGAAGAAGGGGCAGATCTGCTGCCAGCAGCTCCTTCAGGTTCACAAAGCGCAGCTTGCAGAACCTGGAATAAAATGCAGAAACACATGAGAAAACTTCTAGGCATCTTTACAATTACATGCTTCATTGTTAAATTAAAGGCCACTTGAAAAAGCAACACAAGCTACTGGAGTGAACATTGCAATTGTGCTCAAACAGAAGGAAAACAGACACCTCATCAAATCTGCAGCATTCAATAAAGATTCATCTCAGATTGCATCTTCCAAGAATCTCCATAAAACTATAAACGAAATAGGTGAGTGCTTAATATGTGTGCATAATTATCAGATAACAGATTTAGAGGGCAAAGGTTACACCCCTCATTTGTGTGTAACCAACTCACTCAAGCTTTTGTTATAGGCAGACTATCAGACTTACTGGTCAAACAGATGTTCTGCAGCTCCAGCATGATGGGGTTGATGTTGAAGAGGTGCGCTTTGTTGAAATCCTTGGTACTCTTGTAGCCGGAGTGCCATGGCACCGGTGCCCTCAGGGTCCTGTGGGGACACAAAGACACGAGAATGCCATAGTCATACATCAGATCATTCCAAAACCCATCCTATCCCTACTCTCTGTTAATTTAGCATTGCAAAATTGTCCCCTCCTTGGTTTGATGCCAAGACTGTAGGGTTAAAAAAAAATAAAGTCTTTCTTACACTTTTTAATCATTGTGGTAAGTTCTGTTTTCTGCCATCACATTTAAGTTTTTATGAGACACTACAAAACCAAACAGCAACGTTGAATAGACATTTGCAGTGGCAGCTTAACCAGCATTTATTATTTGTACAACTGCTGCAAAACTACCTGTCCATCATTTGTTTACTGACTGCTACAGGCAGCTACCATCCTGAGTAAAAATCCTAGGGATACATGTCTGATGAATGTGACAGATGAGTATGTATTTTTTGTGTGCAAAAAGGAGACAAGCTAGGGAAAACCCATGGAAATGGATCATAGGTGAGGCTGGTATGCCATGGGTGCATAGAAATGAACATCTGAATCTTAAAAACTATACTGAATTCAAATACAATACAAAGAGACAAAAGATAAAACGAAATCTTGTAGTTTTCAACAAAATCACTACACTTCCTTTAAAACAAAAATGACAATAACAGCATTTTTCTGTCAACCAGATTTTAAAACATCTAATGCATGAATCATTCCTGTAAACTGTAAAGTCAACGCACAAAAACTTACAGTGATGACAACTGCCACATACCAAGCAGCACTCTGCTCTAAAAATGGTGAAAAAAATAATCAACCCATTAATTAATATGCAAAACATATCACTTGAACTAAAATGAACATTCACCTATCTGTGCTGCATTTTCACAATCACCTCACTGCTCAGTGGCACACGCTGTTTACTCGGATTTAAAAAATAATACTTTGTCCTCATAAAAAATCCCAATAAATGGCAAGTGTCAGCATAAGCATAGTAATAATAAACTACATAATAATAAACTACATAATAATAAACTACATAATAATAAACTACATATCAAAGACATCTTGCACCCTTCTCCCCAATTTCTTTCACACCCTTTGACAAGCTTGCCACAGGGGGCAAGACAGGTGACACAATGTCTAAGTGTCAGGCATGAAACTCCCAGGTCATACAGAGATGGACAGTTCCTAATTGGTAACCAGGGTTGGAACCACCTTGGCACTGGTTTTGATTCCAGAGGCTCCTGGATTGCCAGGCAACCTCAAGGAATCCCAGAATTGGACCAAAGCTGCTCCAAGAGTATCCTGCTGTCTGGGTTGGTCTTCCATAGACCACCCCTGCCCAGTTTTCAGCATCTGGCTCATACTCTGCTCCACATGATGCCTGGTAGGGTCAATTGAAAACTATTAAAAAGAGAAATCTTCTGCTGGTGGCTGCTGGGAGGTCAGCAAGAGGGTGTGTTAATCTTACCTTTGTGGGAATGGTTTTGGAGTCCATTCAATGTGTAGTCGCCTCTTCTCCTTCCCATCCTTCAAGACATAGTCCACTGAAGAATGAAAAGTTACAGTGAATAATTGTGCTTTAATACATCAGTAACTCATCTTACAATGTGCCAACTTTTAACTCATTCAAGACCAACATCCCCAATCAGGAATCAACACCACACAACCATTGAAGACGAACATCCCTGATCAGAGGCTCAAACTTTGACAAATCAATGTGGTCGACCATTGTTTATAATAAACTCTGAAAATTTCAATGTTTGACTGTGATTAAGGGTGTTTTTTAATTACAATTTTTTAAGGTAAAGCTTAGAAATGGGTTGTCTATAGCTGGGAACAAAATGGCCCATCTTGAATGAGTTCAAAGTGGCAAGATGTAGTGCAAGGCTTGTGGGAAAAAAATAAAACAACTCTTGTTCTTAATACAGATGTATATGTACTTTCTGGTAATATCACTGCATTTCCTGCATTTTTAACATGTATTTTGTCTGCAGTAATAGTTGGTCACTGACTCAAGGATGTGAACATTTTGCAGGGTGGGGGTGGGGTGGGGTTGTTTTGGGTTGGGGGTTGTTGTTGTGTTTTTGGTTTTGGGGAAAGTTTTGTTTTTGTTTTTTTGTTTAAAAACATCAACAGCTTTAATGCATCAGCAAAGAAAAATGGCAGGTCTCTTTAGTGATAATGGCTGCTCCCCTGCATAGAGAATGAATTTTCATACAATCCATGGAATAGCCTCACACATTTTTTTTATCACAACTGCAGTCACTACAAAACAGTGTAATTCCTGTGACTGCAAAGATGCAATATGTATTTTCCGCAATTACATAACATGCATACTCTCTGAAAATGTTAATGAAGCATTTGAAAAGGGTTGCCACGGTGACAGTGACTATGGTGCTAATAAGAAACCTGTAGGAAATGTGGACTGAATTTAAAGGAAATAAAAGCATTTTGTCATAGTACTGCTCTCATAGTAAATGGTAAGGTAAAGGTAAAGTTGATGAGAACTATTCTAATTACTTCTACCTTGAAAATATTAACTGGTCACATCGCAGTATAGTCAAGAGAACATTAAATAATATGGGAGCAACTTTCTTTGATGAAACCTAAAACAGTGCACGCCTGGGTTCCTATTCAAGCAGACATTGACTGGACAAGCTTTAATTATCCACCATCTCCAGCAAACATCAGCAGCACAGACATTTGACTGTGAAGACACATTATTCAAGGGTGCCTGGGCTCTCACCAATGGACTGTCGGATGGAGAACTCGTAGTCCTTGCCAACTTCCTGGTGGAGATCTTGCCTCAGCGGTTCTAACTCGGGGTTGGTCAGCAGGAAGGAGGGAATCAGCTTCTGCACTCTTTGCATCTGCTCTCCTGGTGGTGGCGCCAGCATCCTCTCACTGATCCCACGCTCAATATAGTAGTAGTACCGCTGGATGGAACAGGGATACAGGCCCAGAATTTATGTTGATCCCCATATTGTGAAACTGCACATCACAGGTAGAGAGTGTGCCACTTCTCCGTAAGAGTTTTTTGAGAATCTGAGGAAAGAGACTGAATCATTGACCCCTTGGTTATGTACTTGTCTCAGTGCTCAAACCACTGAGTTGCTGAGGTTTTCTACGCACTGATTGTGTGCTATTCAATGCATGGCATTAGGAAAGCTTAATTTCTAGATCAGACCCATCGTTGAGTTGGTGGATGTGGTGATTTGGTGTGACCCTATAATCAACTCTTTTCTTTCTTTAGGTGCAGAGCCATTCTTGTTTCTTTTTTTAATATTCAGAAAGGGAAATACATACACATGGCTGGCTCGAGGTAAATGTTTGGTACACAGACTGTACCAGAGAAGTTTAACACAAGCAACAGTATGTAAAAAAAAAGAGAGAACCAGAAAAACGTGTACATGTATAGAATTAGATGCTGCAGACGTCATGGGGAATGGTGATAGAGATGAGGTCTGGAATGGGTGGAGGGGAGGGGAGAGGTGGGGGAGGGGAGGGGTGGGGGAGGGGTGATGGAGGGGAAGGGAGGGGTGGGGGAGGGGAGGGGAGGGGTGGAGGAGGGGAGGGGAGGGGAAGGGGAGGGGAGGGCCAGGGGGAGGAGAAGGGGAGCGGAGGGCAGGTGGAGGGGAGGGGAGGGGAGGGGAGGGGAGGGGAGGGGAGGGGAGGGGAGGGGAGGATCAGGAAGCATTGGAAGAAACCCCGAAAACAGTTAACATCATCTGAAAGCATAGTTGCACAACAGGTCTTTCCCACACAGGACAGGTCAGACACTGAAGCCAGTGCAGTCATAAGGTCCATGGGGCAGATCACTGAAGCAGGAAAGAAGATAGCACTCTACTCACCTCCAAATCTTGGCCAGAAGGAATGCCAGTTCTAGCCCTTTCTTCTGCCTCCTGCTGGAGCATGATGTCAAACTGCTCTGTGGGGGTCATGGGGCGACTTGGGGGTTCCTCGTCAGCCGCCGGTGGCGGGGAGGCTCCACCATCAGCAATCATCACCACTCTGCACAAGTCATGAAACACACTTTAATTTGTGCACCCTTCATTCATTTGAAAAAAGACAGCATTAGAACTTCATTCTGCTTCTGTGATTTCAAGCTTTCTGTCAACTGGAAGAAGCACTGACCCCTTGGAAAACAAGAAGGGCAAAGCCCATACAACTCACATGCTTGACCTTGACCTTTACATGACCTTGACCTTCGGGTGACCTTCAAGGTCAAGGCCAATCAACTACACCTAGCAATGACATCATACACTAAACTAAGAAATGCTTTACACATTTTTCCTACAAAAATACATGTGGCCATGACCCAAGGTCAAGGTCATTCAAGGTCATGCAACACAAAGCTGTTCATTCAAGACATAGGAAGTACAATGGTGCTTCTCTCTCTTTCTTTTTCTTCTCCTATACCACTCAAGTTTCTCACCTCGAATCCTTTTTCCTGTCTGCTTGAGAGAGACGGCACCACTTTAGTCATCTTCTCTTATGTACTTGAAGGATATATATGCACTCTTGGTCGTGCTATGACCTTTTTTGAAGACCCCTGTACCTGGCGTCACTATGCGCTAAAAGTATCTTTCCTGGACAGGAATAATTAGGTAAAGCATCTCCTTAGCTTTAGCGTATGATGTCCTTTGCTAGGTTTGTAGTTTGACTTGGCCTTGACCTTGGAAGGTCACCTGAAGGTCAAGGTCACATGTGTAAAGGGTCAACGGTCAAGCATGTGGAGATCGTATGGGCTTTGCCCTTCTTGTTTTCCAAGGGGTCATGTTCTTCCAGCTTGACAAAAGGTTGAAACACAGAAGGCAGAATGATAGTTCTACATGCTGTCCTTTTTAAATGAATGAAGGGTGACACAAATATAAGGGTTCTCATGAATTGTGCAGAGTGGTCGATGATGCTGATGCGTGGAGCCTCACCGCCACGGCGGTGACGAGGAAACCCCAAGTCGTCCCCTAGACCCACCACAGAGCAGTTTGAACATGCTCCAGCAGGAGCAGAAGAAAGCGGCTAGAACCTGGCATTCCTTCTCGGCCAAGATTGGAGGTCAAGTAGAGTGCTATCTTCTTTCACTGACCTTCAGGTATCTGCCCAATGGACCTTATGACTGCACTGCTTCAGTGTCTGAACTGTCTGTGTGAGAAAGACCTGTTGTGCAAACTATGTTTCAGTGAGGTTACTGTTTCGGGGTTTCTTCCAATGCTCTGATCCTCCCTCCCCTCCCCTCACCTACCCTCCACCTCCCCTCCCTCCCCGCCTCCCTCACCTCCCCTCCCCTCCCCTCCCCCTCCCTCCCATCCCCTCCCTCCCCTACCCTCCCCTCCCCTCATCACCCCTCCCCTCCCCTCCCCCAACCCCTCCCTCCCCCATGCACCTTCCCAACCCCTCCCCTTCCCCCAACTCTCCCTCCCCCACAGCATTCCAGACCTCATCTCTATCACCATTCCCCATGACGTCTGCAGCATCTAATTCTATACATGTACAAGTTTTTCTGGTTCTCTCTTTTTTTTTACATACTGTTGCTTGTGTGTAAACTGCTCGATGTACAGTCATTGTACCAAACATTTACCTCGAGCCAGCCATGTGTATGTATTTCCCTTTCTGAATATTAAAAAAAGAAACAAGAATGGCTCTGCACCTAAAGAAAGAAAAGAGTTGATTATAGGGTCACCCAATCACCCAACCACCAACTCAACGATGGGTCTGATCTAGAAATTAAGCTTTCCTAATGCCATGCATTGAATAGCACACAATCAGTGCGTAGAAAACCTCAGCAACTCAGTGGTTTGAGCACTGAGACAAGTACATAACCAAGGGGTCAATGATTCAGTCTCTTTCCTCAGATTCTCAAAAAACTCTTACGAGAAAGCTGGAGACACTCTCTACCATGTGATGTGCAAGTTTCACAATATGGGGATATCAACGATAAATGTCTGGGCCTGTATCCCTATTCCAGCGGTACTACTACTATATTGAGCGTGGGATCAGTGAGAGGATGCTGGCGCCACCACCAGGAGAGCAGATGCAAAGAGTGCAGAAGCTGATTCCCTCCTTCCTGCTGACCAACCCCGAGTTAGAACCGCTGAGGCAAGATCTCCACCAGGAAGTTGGCAAGGACTACGAGTTCTCCATCCGACAGTCCATTGGTGAGAGCCCAGGCACCCTTGAATAATGTGTCTTCACAGTCAAATGTCTGTGCTGCTGATGTTTGCTGGGAGATGGTGGATAATTAAAGCTTGTCCAGTCAATGTCTGCTTGAATAGGAACCCAGGCGTGCACTGTTTTAGGTTTCATCAAAAGAAAGTTGCTCCCATATTATGTAATGTTCTCTTGACTATACTGCGATGTGACCAGTTAATATTTTCAAGGTAGAAGTAATTAGAATAGTTCTCATCAACTTTACCTTTACCTTACCATTTACTATGAGAGCAGTACTATGACAAAATGCTTTTATTTCCTTTAAATTCAGTCCACATTTCCTACAGGTTTCTTATTAGCACCATAGTCACTGTCACCGTGGCAACCCTTTTCAAATGCTTCATTAACATTTTCAGAGAGTATGCATGTTATGTAATTGCGGAAAATACATATTGCATCTTTGCAGTCACAGGAATTACACTGTTTTGTAGTGACTGCAGTTGTGATAAAAAAAATGTGTGAGGCTATTCCATGGATTGTATGAAAATTCATTCTCTATGCAGGGGAGCAGCCATTATCACTAAAGAGACCTGCCATTTTTCTTTGCTGATGCATTAAAGCTGTTGATGTTTTTAAACAAAAAAACAAAAACAAAACTTTCCCCAAAACCAAAAACACAACAACAACCCCCAACCCAAAACAACCCCACCCCACCCCCACCCTGCAAAATGTTCACATCCTTGAGTCAGTGACCAACTATTACTGCAGACAAAATACATGTTAAAAATGCAGGAAATGCAGTGATATTACCAGAAAGTACATATACATCTGTATTAAGAACAAGAGTTGTTTTATTTTTTTCCCACAAGCCTTGCACTACATCTTGCCACTTTGAACTCATTCAAGATGGGCCATTTTGTTCCCAGCTATAGACAACCCATTTCTAAGCTTTACCTTAAAAAATTGTAATTAAAAAACACCCTTAATCACAGTCAAACATTGAAATTTTCAGAGTTTATTATAAACAATGGTCGACCACATTGATTTGTCAAAGTTTGAGCCTCTGATCAGGGATGTTCGTCTTCAATGGTTGTGTGGTGTTGATTCCTGATTGGGGATGTTGGTCTTGAATGAGTTAAAAGTTGGCACATTGTAAGATGAGTTACTGATGTATTAAAGCACAATTATTCACTGTAACTTTTCATTCTTCAGTGGACTATGTCTTGAAGGATGGGAAGGAGAAGAGGCGACTACACATTGAATGGACTCCAAAACCATTCCCACAAAGGTAAGATTAACACACCCTCTTGCTGACCTCCCAGCAGCCACCAGCAGAAGATTTCTCTTTTTAATAGTTTTCAATTGACCCTACCAGGCATCATGTGGAGCAGAGTATGAGCCAGATGCTGAAAACTGGGCAGGGGTGGTCTATGGAAGACCAACCCAGACAGCAGGATACTCTTGGAGCAGCTTTGGTCCAATTCTGGGATTCCTTGAGGTTGCCTGGCAATCCAGGAGCCTCTGGAATCAAAACCAGTGCCAAGGTGGTTCCAACCCTGGTTACCAATTAGGAACTGTCCATCTCTGTATGACCTGGGAGTTTCATGCCTGACACTTAGACATTGTGTCACCTGTCTTGCCCCTGTGGCAAGCTTGTCAAAGGGTGTGAAAGAAATTGGGGAGAAGGGTGCAAGATGTCTTTGATATGTAGTTTATTATTATGTAGTTTATTATTATGTAGTTTATTATTATGTAGTTTATTATTACTATGCTTATGCTGACACTTGCCATTTATTGGGATTTTTTATGAGGACAAAGTATTATTTTTTAAATCCGAGTAAACAGCGTGTGCCACTGAGCAGTGAGGTGATTGTGAAAATGCAGCACAGATAGGTGAATGTTCATTTTAGTTCAAGTGATATGTTTTGCATATTAATTAATGGGTTGATTATTTTTTTCACCATTTTTAGAGCAGAGTGCTGCTTGGTATGTGGCAGTTGTCATCACTGTAAGTTTTTGTGCGTTGACTTTACAGTTTACAGGAATGATTCATGCATTAGATGTTTTAAAATCTGGTTGACAGAAAAATGCTGTTATTGTCATTTTTGTTTTAAAGGAAGTGTAGTGATTTTGTTGAAAACTACAAGATTTCGTTTTATCTTTTGTCTCTTTGTATTGTATTTGAATTCAGTATAGTTTTTAAGATTCAGATGTTCATTTCTATGCACCCATGGCATACCAGCCTCACCTATGATCCATTTCCATGGGTTTTCCCTAGCTTGTCTCCTTTTTGCACACAAAAAATACATACTCATCTGTCACATTCATCAGACATGTATCCCTAGGATTATTACTCAGGATGGTAGCTGCCTGTAGCAGTCAGTAAACAAATGATGGACAGGTAGTTTTGCAGCAGTTGTACAAATAATAAATGCTGGTTAAGCTGCCACTGCAAATGTCTATTCAACGTTGCTGTTTGGTTTTGTAGTGTCTCATAAAAACTTAAATGTGATGGCAGAAAACAGAACTTACCACAATGATTAAAAAGTGTAAGAAAGACTTTATTTTTTTTTAACCCTACAGTCTTGGCATCAAACCAAGGAGGGGACAATTTTGCAATGCTAAATTAACAGAGAGTAGGGATAGGATGGGTTTTGGAATGATCTGATGTATGACTATGGCATTCTCGTGTCTTTGTGTCCCCACAGGACCCTGAGGGCACCGGTGCCATGGCACTCCGGCTACAAGAGTACCAAGGATTTCAACAAAGCGCACCTCTTCAACATCAACCCCATCATGCTGGAGCTGCAGAACATCTGGTTTGACCAGTAAGTCTGATAGTCTGCCTATAACAAAAGCTTGAGTGAGTTGGTTACACACAAATGAGGGGTGTAACCTTTGCCCTCTAAATCTGTTATCTGATAATTATGCACACATATTAAGCACTCACCTATTTCGTTTATAGTTTTATGGAGATTCTTGGAAGATGCAATCTGAGATGAATCTTTATTGAATGCTGCAGATTTGATGAGGTGTCTGTTTTCCTTCTGTTTGAGCACAATTGCAATGTTCACTCCAGTAGCTTGTGTTGCTTTTTCAAGTGGCCTTTAATTTAACAATGAAGCATGTAATTGTAAAGATGCCTAGAAGTTTTCTCATGTGTTTCTGCATTTTATTCCAGGTTCTGCAAGCTGCGCTTTGTGAACCTGAAGGAGCTGCTGGCAGCAGATCTGCCCCTTCTTCCCGCTGAATTTGAGTCCCTGGTCAAAAAGCAATGCTGGGAGGCCCATGAAATCCTCAGGAAGAAGTGAGTGCAGTCTGTCAGAAAACTTCAGTAGCAGGAGGAAGAGGAAGAAGTGGAGTGGGGGGGGTAGGGGTGTTGGGGGGTGGAGAGGAGGGGAGGGGAAGGGAAAGGGGAAGGGAGGGGAGGGGAGGGGAGGGGGAGGGGAGGGGAGGGAGGGGAGGGGAGGGGAGGGGAGGGGAGGGGAGGGGAGGGGAGGGGAGGGGGAGGGGAGGGGAGGGGAGGGGAGGAGGGGAGGGGAGGGGAGGGGAGGGGAGGGGAGGGGGGGGGGGGAGGGGAGGGTGGGAGGGGAAGGGGAGGGGAGGGGAGGTAGAGGAGGAGGAGAGGAGAGAAGAGGAGAGGAGAGAGAGCAGAGAGGAGAGAGAGACGAGAGAGAGAGAGAGAGGTGGAGGAGGATTGAAAGATGGATGGACAGACAGACAAATAGATGGACAGAAACACATATGGGCAAGATGGACGAACGGATGGATGGACAGATGGACAAAGGAATGTGTAGATAAATGGACAGAGGCAGACATAGACCCAGGCAAAGATACAGAGAGAGGCACAGAAATAGATGCAGAGAGAGGGGGGGGGGGGAGGGAGGGAGGGGGGGGGGACGGACGGATAGACAGACAGGGATATATATATATATATACAGATAGAGAGAGAGAGAGAAAGAAAGAAAGACAGACAGACAGACAGACAGACAGACAGACAGAGGAACAGAGAGAAACACAGAGAGACACAGAGACAGAGAGATAGAGAGATAGAGAAAGAGAGAGAGGAGAGCGAGAGAGAGAGAGCGAGAGAGAGAGAGAGAAAGAGAGGAACAAGAGAGAAAACAGAGAGAAACACAAATAGAGACAGAGAGAGAGGCAGAGAGACAGAGACAGTGACAGAGACAAAGAAAGAGAGGAACAAAAACACAGAGAGACAGAGATCCCATGTGAACTGTACAACTGACAGCACACACACATTCATTCTCCCCACAGCTGGATCCCCACCTGTGCCAAGGTGTTCGTGGACAAGAAGGAGCTATGGCAGTTCCTGGTGCCCCCCAACGACTATGACTCCACCGCCTTGGTGCAGGAGTTCTTCTCCTGCGTGGCGGCTCTCATGTCCAACCAGCTGCGTAACATGATCATCAACTCCCTGGAGGATTTCCTCACCTTCTTCAAGATCCACGAGGTGGGCACATATGCGGAAGTCTGATAGCTAACACAATGGAGGTTTTTCATTGCAGCGATAGGAATCTCACCTCTACAATTTGCTTTGATGTAGTCACCAGCCACTCAGATTTGCCATGTAGAGGTGATGATGTGTTTCTCTTCCACAGGATTTCTTTTGTCTTTATTTTTCAAGGGGTTGCTTAAGATGCACTTCTAATGATCAGACATACCGTTTGGCGCATTGACAATGAACACAAAGCTGAATACATATTTCTCATGCAAAGCACGTCATGCTTCCCTCAAGATCTATGATGGAGAGAGATAAATTATCATTAAGTGTGAATTCAAGGTTTACTTTGTAAAATTGGCAAAACGTTTTACAGACATTCTTTGGTGATAAAGTGTATGTCATCCTACTACAGCTGGAAAGGAATTGTATTTATCATTAATGGTGCTTTGCACATCTAGGCATCCATCTATGGTTATTGATACTTTGAGTTTTGTGATCTAAAGAGAACGTCTGTATTATTTTCAATTTCATTTCGTTATATGTTCTCCCTAAAAAATCAGAATAAAGTATTTGTAAAGATATTTGCACAAGGAAGAAATATAGTTTATTGTATTGTTATCACTGTGAAAACTTGGGCTGTAGCTCTGGAAATGAAATTTCCTTGCAGAAAGGGAATGACTTTGAAGAAGAATTTGATGAGCTGCAGTACGTGATGGCTCCAATCATGATCATCAAACTGCGGGTGCAGGATCCCAAGATCATCTTTGACCCCACATTCAGAGAGATCAGAGATATCATCCTCCGTTGCTTCTCTGAAATCATCGCCAGTGGCGAGGGACTCACAAGAGTATGGCTTTCCTTGGTTGTTTGGTGAAGAAGTTGTTCATTACAGCAAGAAGCTACTTTCTCATCCATGGCTAATGAACCAAATGATACCAGCAAATTAATAAGTTATAATGCTGTTCATGAGATTGTGACTTTTGCCCTGTAAATGGTTTATATATTGAACTTGTTTATTTCTTGTGCGGCATTGCATTTTCTATGCATTTTCATTTAGATTCCATGTTATTTTCTCACAAAGGTCATTCCAATTTTCCTGCTTGCCTGCCAACTTGTTGACTGCCTTCCTAACCTGCCTGTACATCATGCACCCACTGATCTGCCCAGGTGGAGTGTGAGCTCTTCCCAGACATGCGGGGACAGAGGCTGCTTCTGCGGGCTGTGAAAATCGAGGAGACTTTGGTCACAGACTACATCGACCAGGCCATGGAAATCTTCAAGCTCAACACTCAGGGACCACAGAAGTGAGCAACAGGTTTTTGGGTTAATGCATGACTTTTTTTTCTCCAGCCTTTCTCCTTTCTACTCAAGCCTGTGTTGAGACTTTCTTGCATGATCCATGTATTTGAGCATGAAATAAGATGATGATGATGATGATGATGATGATGATAATGATGATGATGATGATGATGATGATGATGATGATGATGATGATGATGATGATGATGATGATGATGACGACGACAATGATGAAAGCCTCCTCTCATTGTTGGTGTTTTCTGGCTGACAAGTATACTGCGAGTCATCAGTATTGCTGATTTAAGATCTTTGTATATCTAATCTTATACTCCCTTTTATGCAACTTATTTGTTTATTTTATGTTAGCAATCACAATCTGCTTAAGCAGTATCTTATCTGAGCATGAAGAGCAGAAAAAGTTTCAGCCCTTTCATACATTTCCCAAACACCCTCCCTCCCTCCCTCGTTCCCTTTCTCCTTTCCTCCCTTTCTCCCTTCCTCCCTCTCTCCCTTCCCCCCTCCCCCTCCCTCCTTCCCTCCCTTCTTCAATCTCCTCCCTCTCTCCTTCAATCCCCTCCCTCCCTCCTTCAATCCCCTCCCTCCTTCAATCCCCTCCCGCCTTCAATATCCCCATCCTCCCTCCCTCCCTCCCTCCCTCCCTCCCTCCCTCCCTCCCTCCCTCCCTCCCTCCCTCCCTCCCTCCTCCCTCCCTCCCTCCCTCCCTCTCTCCATCCATCCCTCCATCCATCCTGTCTTTCACATGGTTCCCTTGCTACTTATCATTCAGATCAGATACTCCCTGTAAGAGGGAGATTTCAAAGAGAGATTCGAGTATCAATGTTAAGATTTTCTTGCACAATGCTTTTTGAACTGCACAAAACATTTTGACAGAGTGCCATGGAACTGAAGACCTCTGTTCCCCTTCAGGTACCTGAACACCTACAAGAAGTACTCAGACCTGCTCACCAACAAGGCAGACCAAGATGTAACGGCCTTCCTGAAGGAGAAGCACTCCATTGAAGCCTTCAAGCAGGTAGATGACTGTCTTTGTCATGTCTGGCATGGTGTGGCTGTGGTGCAGACGACTGACTGGAGTAACTCCAATGTTGGTAGAGCTCTCCTCATTCCCATTGACATTGTAACTTTGTTCCTTAGACTTTTCCCCCAAATGCATGAGTGTTGGTATTTCTTTACAAAGGGAGTACCCATTGACATGGTGTTTTGAAAACAAAAAGTTTAATGAGAGAGGGACTATAGAAGAGGGACATGCTTTGTATTTCTGTCATCCTTGTTGTCTAGTCTGTGCATGGCTGCATGGTTTTATACATGTCACCATTGATTATAAAAAACAATTAAACAACTAAATGCTTTCATAATAAAGGTAACTTTCTTAGAATAATTCACTCTGTTATTCATCAATGACAGTGATATCATGTCTTAGTTCCTTCCAGAGATTGTCAACTTTTTGTGTGGCTATGTAGTGAATACTGAATTAAACACTTTGATTTTCCAAATACAGTGCATTTTTATTGTTTATTTTTTGGGGTTCATGTCATATTGCTCCTTTTGAAAGAAATACTGACACATTCCATATTTTCTCTAATGCCCGGTGTTGTCGTTACTGCCTACATGTTCATGTTGTGGATTGCAGATTATGAG
>JAWQFJ010001901.1:54684-72532 GCA_034096865.1 Theodoxus fluviatilis | reverse complement strand
TGTTTGTTTGCAAGAAAGGCAAAATGTAGATAAGGACGACGAGGAGTGTAATGCAATTATTTGCATTAAACAATATCGAAACACAAGATTACATGCCTTTCCTGTAGAGATCAAGAAAAACCATTTATCAGAGTATTCGAAAGCTGAAATTCATAGTGTTTGCTGTGTTGCTCAATTTTCTGAATTGAGTGAAATCTCAGATTTGCTCTAGTGACTCCTGTCGGTGCAAATCCTGATGTATCTGGACTTTACCTAAGCGTAAGTGCCAGACCTACTCATCTGGGAAGACCGATCAGATGTAGCAAGGTATCGGCACATTCTTGGTTTAATGTTGCATAGTTTACCCTTTTCTTACATTTAGAAAGTATTCAATTACAGCGAAAATCGTGGCAATCACGCTGTAGGTTGTGACAATGTGGTTCACGCTATTCTCGATAGTCTCACGGGGTCGAGGAAGACCACCCAAAAAAATTGCGGCCATCTTCTCTAGTCCGGAGTCCGAAGAGCACAGGCAGTTTACAGAGGGGGCATGGAACGCCAGTGGTCAGGGCACGGGCAGGGGCAGAGGCAGCCCTGCGTCTTCGCTGCCTACCAGCGGCAATGCGTTGACAGCGGTCTGCCTCCAGGTTTGCCCTGAATGGTCTCGTCAGAGCACCGGACAGTCCTGTTGGAGGCAGCAGCCTCAAATTGACGAGAATGAAGATCTGCAAACTTGAAGTTCACGCTTTTATATTGTTACGAGACGGGGCTCTTGATCTCTCACTCAAGAGAGATTGTCTAGTGGTTTTATCTTGCCGTCTTGTAACATCCACTTTCTTTCCATGCAATCAAGGGGTGAACGAGACTACACCGAGAAGATAAGTAGGTGGAATTTGACGTTTAAAATAACTTTAATATAATATGGAAGTAATAATGATCATTCTTAATATAATTAATTCAAAGTATAAAGTTATGCATGTTCAGCCAACCAGCCTTTCAATGGTTACACTTATCCGTGAGCGTTCAATTCAGCTGATCACTGATGAGCGTAGATCCCTTTCAACAGGGTTGTAGATGGATGAACATGTAGGGCCAGGTGAGATGGGCCTGCCCGGAAATCTTGAAATCTGGTGCTAAGGAAGGGAGGGTAACGTTGAACGTCTCCCCTCCGCGTTGAGGCTGTTTGTAGGTCAGGCGTGACGCTCTCTGTAGGGTCAGGCACGACGCTGTCTGTGGGTCAGGCATGACGCTGTCTGTGGGTCAGGCATGACGCTGTCTGTGGGGTCAGGCACGACGCTGTTCGTGGGTCAGGCATGACGCTGTCTGTGGGATCAGGCATGACGCTGTGTGTGGGGTCAGGCATGACGCTGTCTGTGGGGTCATGCCAAGCGCCGCAGCCTGATAACTCTGGTCTTCTGGTGGAGGTGTCGAATCACGCCCATCTGAGTGGACCCTTGATGGATAGTGTCTAAGGAGTCTTGGGAGGCAGCAGGGCTATGAGTAAGGGGGGTTTCTGGCGTTCCCCCTTTTCATCTCCTGGTTGACCTTGCACTGCACGCACAAGAGGTACGGGGTAAGAAAGAGAGAGAGAGAGAGAGAGAGAGAGAGAGAGAGAGAGAGAGAGAGAGAGAGAGAGAGAGAGAGAGAGAGTGGAGGCTTTATAGTTTTGGGTGCCGTCCACTGACCAATCGCACTCTTGGCACCATCTGTGCAGTACAACATTAGTGTCTTTGTTCTCTCCACTGACCAAACCTATTCTCGGCACAATCTGCACAGCAGAATGTTAGCGTCTCTTTGTTCTGTCCAATTCTCAAGTTCGGCACCACATTCCAAGGCCTGGCTGGTTTCTCTAAGAGAGAGCTTTGAGGCTTGGCTGGCTCTTAAAGTGGACAATGAACTGACTTAAAATTTAAATTATTCCAACTCAACTCATAACAATATGTATATTTTTAATCACACTTCGCATCCTAGTAACTTATTTTGACTGCAATGGATGCTCATTAGACAAACGACATTACTGGAATGCTTCTTTTTCTACTCTTGTCAATCGAGTGTATCATTCAGTTCAATACACCTTCTAGTAGAATACCTGCCTGCCGGCTTTCTGTCCCGTCTCTCCATTGCCCTGACAAGCTGCCTCCCTCTCGATCTATGCATATATATATATATATATATATATCTTCGTTCTGATTGCCTGCGTGTCTCCTTGCGATGGTGCCCGCCATTTGTGTGCGTTCCTGCATGTGCGCACATCTGGGTGCGTGGGTGTATTGGTGCGTGGATGAGTCATCGCCGGATTGGAATGCTCTCGAGAAAGTGGAGATGGTGTTAGCACCCGTCTGTGTACCCTCTTAACCCCGAAAGTCCCGCTGTGGCCCGAAAAAAATAGCTCTGCACATGTGAGAGGAATTTGGGACGGGAATATGGGTTGATGGCCTGTATATTTTAATAGATTCTTTTCTATTCGTGTTTTTTTATTTTTTACTTGTTATGCCCATCATCTGAGCCTCACAGGAAAGGTATTATCTGTGTGAGAGAAATATGTTCTAATGAAAAAGAAAATACAGCTTGTCTGGAGAGAGAGAAAAACAAGATGTCCACCATGACTTTCCGGAATGAGGTACTGTGTCCTGGACCAAATGGATCTGCATGGATTGTGGTCAAGCTTGTAACTATTTTTACACCTTTTTTTCATCTCTTCCCTATACTTTTTTCTCTCTCACTTGCATGAGATTTTAGAGTGCAGCGCTGTGCTGTAGAGAAGCTGTCAGAGGGATTTGGGAAGGGAACTGGGATTGAAGGCCTGCTTGTTTTATTAGATTCTCAGCTATTCTAGTATTACAAGCGTTTCATGCCCATTATCCGAGCCTCACAGGAAATATTATTTTCTATGTGAGAGAATCATATTATATATGAAGAGGGAGAAAATCAAACTTGTCTGATTTTTTTGGTTAAATTTAAGGTGCCCGTCAAATTTTACAAGGTTGCCTCCCTTAACGAGGGGTAAAGAGAATTAATTCGTATAGAGTTTTATCAATTCTTCTTTTATCGTCAGGTGCCGGTAACGGTTTCATTAGGAGGCTCAGTGATTATGGGATAAATTACGACGCATTTTCGATGGAGTGTACTTTAAAAAAAATTCCCATCAAATTATATTTACGTTAATATTCATATTACGGTAAATCTAGCAAAGAGGCGCTAAGGTCGAAAGACCGATCTTCAAGTTCGACGGAGCTTGTATCAATCAATTAATGGAAGTCAAGATATGATTGCTAGCATCAAGAACGTTGTCTTGACGAGCCGTATTTATTTTATCATTAACTTTGTGTAGTGCTTACAGGCATTCAGAATGTACAGATGAAAATACTGGTGTTTTTGCTAAATGTAGCGTCTAACTGCATTGGGTTCACAAACACAATACAACTCTCTACGTCTAAATGTCACAGTGCGAGTCCCATACGGAATCGCCGAGTCGCAAAGCCTCAAGAGTGACTTCCCCTTGATCTTTTTACCGGGATAATTAATGTTTTGCCCGTGGTGTGTGTGTGTTTGTGTGTGTGTGTGTGTGTGTGTGTGTGTGTGTGTGTGTGTGTGTGTGTGTGTGTGTGTTGTGTATGTGTGTGTGTGTGCCTGTGTGTGTGTTTGTGTGTGTGTGTGTGTGTGTGCGCGTGTGTGTGTGTGTGTGTGTTTGAGTGTGTGTGTGTGTGTGTGTGTGTGTGTGTGTGTGTGTGTGTGTGTGTGTGTGTGTGTGTGTGTGTGTATGTGTGTGTGTGTGTGCATGTGGTGTGTGTGTGTGTGTATGTTTGCGCGAGCGCGCGCTCGTGCGTGTGCATGTGGTAGGTGATCGAGTGGCTGTCGAGCATGCCAAGGGATGTTACGGAGTTGGTGGGATGTGGAAAGGACAAGTCCAGTCGGCCGGTGACTTTTAAATTCCTTTATACTTCTTCCTTACATACATTGGTCCGCAAAAGTTAAGGGCCGGTACGAAAATTTGCTATTAAAGCTGAACGAGTAAATATTGAGTAACCATATACATATGCTCGGAAAGGACATTCATTCTTCTTTATGATCCCGTTTACAGATCACGATTATCTGAACTCAGCGCTGCGCAGCTGGGCGTCAAAGTGAGTACCCCCCGAAAATGAACTTGCAAAACGACTTTTTTCGTTTCTTAAATTCATAAAATAATCAGATGCAAAAGTATTTTGTAAAACTAAACGTCAAACGATAGCCCAACCATTTATCTTTAAGACAACATGCGTTTTGACGAGAAAACAAAAAGGGTGTGTCTTCTACGGGCTTTGAAAGACAGGAGGCGTTAACACGTTTTGCAGGCAAAAACGCTGGTTTTAAGGCCTTTTTTCTCGGGTGACAGTGCTGTATTGTCCATATCTCAGCGTGTTTACAAGATACAGCAATGAAACTTGCAGTCATAAAACGAAGTCTTTTGTCTAGACGCTCACCAAAACTTATGTCAATACCTTAAAAGTGCAAGTGTCTACAAGCATCTTAAGGCGGTACTTTAAGGTCGGCGCTGAAACAAAAGTTATGAATGGGAAAAAGTTGGGCTTCTGCATACACATAAACAACGTGTCAAGGTACCTACGTCTTAAATTTCATTAACTTCGAACCACGAGCTGAGCGCATGGACAAGTTTGAAATTGGGGTAATGTTTTTATCGTTTCATGATAGAGACTCGTTCTTTATGCTTTGTTAATGTCAGACAACTCTTTCCCTAAACATTGTCAGATGTAAACATTGAGTTTAACTCTGTCCATGCGCTCAGCCCGTGGTTCGAAGTTAATAACATGTAAGACGTAGGTACCTTGAAACGTTATTTATGTGCATGCAGAAGCCCAATTTTTCCCCATTCATAACTTTTGTTTCAGCGCTGATCTTAAAGTACCGCCTTAAGATGCTTGTAGACACTTGCACTTTTAAGGTATTGACATAATTTTTGGTGAGCGTCTAGACAAAAGACTTCGTTTTATGACTGCAAGTTTCATTGCTGTATCTTGTAAACACGCTGAGATATGGACAATACAGCACTGTCACCCGAGAAAAAAGGCCTTAAAACCAGCGTTTTTGCCTGCAAAACGTGTTAACGCCTCCTGTCTTTCAAAGCCCGTAGAAGACACACCCTTTTTGTTTTCTCGTCAAAACGCATGTTGTCTTAAAGATAAATGGTTGGGCTATCGTTTAACGTTTAGTTTTACAAAATACTTTTGCATCTGATTATTTTATGAATTTAAGAAACGAAAAAAGTCGTTTTGCAAGTTCATTTTCGGGGGGTTCTCACTTTGACGCCCAGCTGCGCAGCGCTGAGTTCAGATAATCGTGATCTGTAAACGGGATCATAAAGAAGAATGAATGTCCTTTCCGAGCATATGTATATGGTTACTCAATATTTACTCGTTCAGCTTTAATAGCAAATGTTCGTACCGGCCCTTAACTTTTGCGGACCAGTGTAGCAGCGTACAGACTGTGTCCACTCACTTCCCTGTCCGGCTTCCAACTCCCGATTCCAGCATATTACTCCTTAGTTTCTCTGGCTCCTTCCCTCCGCTCTCGCTGGCTAAGACTGTCTCAGAACCCCAGACCAATTAGGGATTCATCTAACTTCCACCACACACAAACACCCCTACACACACACACACACACACACACACACACACACACACACTCACTCCCCTTTACACAAACAGGTGCTGACCAGACATGCAGATGCTCTGAACACATTAGGTTTGATTAAGAAGCCAAGAACCTTGGACCACAAGTATTCCCCTCCTCTCATCTGGCGGTGGCTTTTTCCTACGTTGCAGATATGCCCTACTATTTCTTTCTCTGTAAAAACCCTTTGTTGGGGCCAGCTGCAGGCCTGACATTTAACTAGTACAATTTCTCCTGGGACCTCTTCCCAGAGACTTCTTTGGGAATTAAGAATTTCTCACATGCCAAGATAGGGATAGGCAGAATAAATCTCGACTCTTTGAAATTGCGACAAAATTTTCTTTACAAAGAACTCCAACTAAACACAACGATTAAAAAAAGGAAGGAATTCGCAGTGAATGAATGCATGCCACAGATACTGCAAGAGAAGAATCTACTACTAAAATCACTAAATCGATGGCTGTACAACCGGAAGGAAAAGCAATTTGATTCTCACTACATGTGAACGAGAGGCTGAACGGCGAGCACTGCCAGTACCCCACTACACGCAAATGCGTGCGTGTGTGTGTGTGTGTGTGTGTGTGTGTGTGTGGGGGTGGGGTGGTGGGGGGGGGTGTGCGTGCTCATGTGTGTACGTGTGATAGGTATGATTTTGATGCTTTACGTTTTCTCCAGTGGCATTCACAGATTCCAACGTTCTAACGACTCAAATGCATGCACACGCACACACATGCACACACTCACATGCGCGCGCGCACACACACACACACACACACACACACACTCACATGTGCGCGCGCACACACACACACAGAGTATTCTCACTTTGCACCAAGTTTCAAGGTCTAAACTGCGAGTGCATCCAGCGGTCAACAAACTGGGTCATCTATGACATTCCATCTGCGATACATTTCATTGGTTAGAATGTTTTGCCAATCCTGTTACTCGTCGCACGCACTGCTTTCCCTAGCGTCCGTGTGTTTCGTCCAATCCCCCTTCTCACTTGTAATTCATTGTCATTTAGAATATTTTACCAACCAGCTGACTGGCACGTACGCGTGTCTGCTTTATAAAGAAGCTGCAGGCTCCGTGTATAGTGGTATTGCTGTGGTATTGCTGTGGTATTGCTGTACAGACTGAAAGATTCCTACCAAGAGAGACCAATGTCACCACGGTCTTGGGTTGGTTCCCATCACTACTGTCTGGCCTCGGACCAGCCAGCAGCTTCTGTACCCATGGGATGAATAAAGTTGTGGAAAGCAGCTACTTGTCACATACCTACGCCCTTCTACCATCAAGCCTCGAGCTTCCCACAGCTCGAACCCCTACCCACGCCATCATTAACAACAACGATTGTAAAGGCTGCCCCCATGTCAGATCTGCAAAGGAGAAACAGAAAGACAAAGCAAAGAAAAGATCAAAGTCTCTTGCTCCAGATAATATTTTATTAGAAAGTATAATGGATCCAATTCATGAAAACAAGATGTCTGGTCGAGACATCCTGCTTATAATGCAGTTCTTCTCTGCAGTTTGCTCCAGGTCCCAATACTTGCAAACTCTTGAGCAAAATAAGTGGGATTTCCAGCGGAAGGTCGAACCTACACTCTATGTCTACATGTAGAACAAGGAGTTCCCGAGCAGAGTAAATAACTTGAGACCACATCACTACAAAGTCCACAGTGTTAGGAGGTTACTCGATGGAGTCCTCAAAGCAAGTGTTGTACATTTCACAAATATGTACATTTGTTGGTTACCCTGATGTCATCTTAAACTAGCTGGGCAAGGCAAAATGAAATCAATGAGGGACATTCATCACCCACGCTCATTAAAGTCTTGCCCTTAACACTGCTGAAATGTGGTGAAATGGACACTTCAAATATGATTATAACACTGACATAGTGGTGGTGAAGGGATATTATTCAGCATATCTAGAATAAATACACACTGCGGTACACATAAATGATTCATTTTTGCAATAATAAAATCAGATATCTGCAAACCCAAGTAATTCAACCTACAAAATTTTTTTTGCACCATTTCAGGTAATCTTCTTAATCAGATTTTTTTTTTGCACATGAAGTACTACAGTTGAACTCAGCAAAAAACGAATGATAAAAAAATTGCAAAAACTTAGTAAAAATTTCATTCACCAAATCAGTCCCCGCTGTATGCAAATTGCACTATATACACTTTCCTTTACACAATTATGCTTTGTATTAGGAGAATCTGCATGCTTGACAAAAAGGGGGGGAAAATAGGGGAGGGGTGGGTGAGTGTAAGGTGTTACAGCAAAGCAACTATGATAACACTATTATATCTACAAATTCCACAAGTATCAAAGCAGTTTTAAAACGAGTTAAAAGGTATTAGAAATTGTTCACCACTCCACCTGACTCCCATGAAAAATGGTGAGCACAGAATGATGTGCTATAATACTCAATAGATATCAATGAAAAAGATGAATCACAGATCATGATATGAAGATAGCAAACCCTTGCTTCACAACAGCATTGATGAGGAATGTAGAAGTGTAAAACTGGCTGAATGCAACCCGCTACCTCACTTCACTCGGCACAGAGAGAAAACTCCAATCAGAGCAATCCAAACTGTTGAAAACAAAACACATTCCACGCATAATTTCCTTGAGACGACACAGTAGCAGCATTTCAAACTTTCCTCTGCCTAAGACCACAACATAATTTTGTCAACAACGTGAAGTCAACAATGGATGTAGCCATGTGGTTCTACACAGTGGTCTTGTTGTCACTGAGAAATGGTAACTCTGACAGAGTGGCATCAATGTTCACCAATCATGTGCAAATCAGTGTCGTCTGATTCTCAGTTGTGCACAAGGAGAGAGAGAAATGTTATGGAATTTTAAAATGTGATATGCCAACAATCTGTTGCTGATGGTAAACCAAAAACGTGGTCAATGAATCTTTTCACCAATCATTTGCAAAGTTTCTACTTCAGTAGCACACAAATAAAAAGCTCTGATATAAATATATATTTTTTAACAAAGAGAAGTTTGTTCCCTCTAAACTGCCCAAATGCCGGAATGACATAAATCACCAACATTCTAGAAATACAAGAGATTAGGTATTCTCAGTAAATGTCCATAAACACATTGGCTCAGCTCTGAATATCACTATAGTATTGCCAAGACTCCGTTTCTATCCATAGAACTCCAGCACAACAAAATGATATTGCTATAAAATGAGTCTCCACTGGAAAAATAAACACAAATATATCAAATAAATGGAAGCACAAAAATGGAATGTGATCATGTGTACAAGTTTCTCAACACAAAAGAAAAGTTCAAATCAATAAATACATCTCACAAATAAACCTTATTCAAGGAGCTTTGCAAAACATGTGTGGTTTACAAATGCTACAATATTTGAGCAAAAAGGTTCTGGATGTAAAAAATACAGATCTTCTGCTTCCCACAATTGATAAAACAAAAAATAACAACCCATGTTAAAAAATCTTTGATACTATGGCTACAAGTAGTTGCTATCATCTTCATCCCACAAAACGAAAACTATATGGGTGAAGGGAAATGGATATCAACAACTTATTCCAACCATCTGATGCTCCATCTTCCATTGTATTTATGAATTCATTTTGCTGATAAACCAAAATAAATCCATGCATACAAAAAAGAACTAAGCCAGAACAAGCAATGAAGAAAGAGAGGTAAATTCATATACTGTCTTGACTACAAAGCAATTACCAAGCCTCGTAAAACATCAGTGTCTACGTGTGGAATATTCGTATGAAGAATATACAAGATGATTAACAAAATCTGAATGGGAGACAATTCTCATTCATATTTATTTCCAACTGGTGCATTCAACACCATATTGTGAGACAGAAATGACAGATCTTCTTCAAGCAGATCTCATCAACGCATCACAAGAACTGACAATACTTCACACAATATGCCATCAGTAGATAAAACTAAATGTGAAATACTTCGGCAATACCACCAAAATCTTTATCTCAAAGACAGAAATGACTTATTTAATTCAACTGAACATTCATCTAGGAATATGCCCACCCAGATGAATATTATGAATAACCATTAACTGTTAAGGAGCTGCATGCATGTTAAAATTGTCTCAGGTAAAAATATACACAACTCTTTTTCTTGTTTCTGTACAAATCTGCAAAAATAACATGGGTGCATTTTTATGCATGTTAGAATAGTGAAATGCAATAAAAGTCTGTATGCAGACAAAATAGATATGCACATTCTGCTTTGTGGAAAGACAAACAGAAAATGTCCTTAATGTTTCAGCAAAATTAAGTTTGTCTTATTATACACATATTCTAAAATGACAAAGTTGTTGGGTTTTTTATTTTCTGAGCAAGAAAAAACAAACAAGTACACTGGACAATCATCGTCAAAATGAGGAGGCACCTTGTTGAAAAACTAGTTTGCAATGCACACTGACACTTCATTTGTAAGTAAGAACAAAGCAATATTAAAACATTTACTTGAACCAAAAGTTTACTTTTTTTTTTTTTCATTTAAGAGAGAAAACAATCTATGGTTTGTGAGGGAATAAGATTTTGCCAAGTATGAAGAAGAAGGAACAACCCCAATTTTATCAACATATTCCATCAAGTAGAATTATTCTTATTGTTGTTTCTACTACATGTATTCCAATCTGGTAACAGATAAACTTGCTTCATTTCACATAACATGGAAGCTCAAGATTATGAATAGATGGTTTTTATGCAATATTAGGAAGGATTTTGTGTTAATTGTATAAACTCGCTTGGTCCAAACAAATCAAATTAAAACAACTCATAAAAAACGGAAAGTGCACAAACTTTCTGCTCCACTTCAATGACTGCCGACACCTTTATGGTGTGATGTCATGGCACTCAAGGCTAAAGGGCAAAACTTACTCAGGCTTTTCAAAGAACGGTGACAATTCCACTTGGTACCAAACCAACCTGTCTGCAGAGACTCCACAAAATCAAGTGCACTCTTTAAAAATTGTTGATGGATTTGGCACTCGATTTCTAAGAAAGGGTGCCTGGAATGTACAACAGTGAAGAAAATGAAAACTACAGCAATGTATACACAGTTAGGTTGGAATACTATCAGCAGCAAAGACAGAAACAGGAAAGGCCATGAGCTAGAGTCAGACTTCACTGAAAGCTTTCATCTGGATGGAGGCAGTCACAGCTTGAAAGAAGAGCAACAATGTTTCCACAGAATTATGGAATAATTCTTCTTGGGGAAAGCCATGTTTAGCAATGAGTTTATGCTCACAGGTGGAGGAAGATAAAAACATTTTTTCCAGCACTGTATGCTCAGTTCAGTTTTTCAGCATTTACAGTGGATATGAGAAATGTGGGAATTACATGCAAGTCATGAGAAACAGTTATTGATAAGTACTAAGACATAGGAAGGACAGATGTTAGAGCAAGTCCATGAAAAACCTAGTCATTTAGGCTTTTCTGAGAGATTTAGTTTCAGAAAAGGGAACTTGCTGAGTGCAACAAATGAAAAGAAGAGCTGGTGGATGTCAGCCATCATTACAACTGGCTGAATTTTCCACAACCAAACAAGTGCACTACATGTAAGCTCCCATATAAAATGCAGACGCAAGTCGTACCACTCATAAGGCCTTGATCATCACTCAAGCTCAACAAGAAAGACAGGAAACTGCATTTCAAAAGACTTTCCAGGAAACTTTCTGCTCCATAACTTATTGAAACACACCATGAAGGCCACACCTCTTCACTTAGCTCTTGGCATTGGTCTGTTCTAACTGAGGCAGCCTCTCATTAAGAAGAGAAGAAATTCTCCAGAAGAAATGCTCCCATGACAAGTGTGGGGTGATGGATGTTGGACGACAAAGACAGTCTAGAAGAGCTTCAGGTTTTTCTTAACTTCCTTCTGTTTCCATTCTGGCTTCACGCTAAACTGAGCATATGTCATTTTGAAGAGACGCTCAAAGTCGGCACTCAGCAAATGGATCTGAAATTCAAAAAGACCAAAATCATTTCTGCTCACACAATTCATTGTTCAACTCATAAGTTGAAATGCTTCCTTCATAGTACAGAGGTTGAAAAGAGTAGATATAGAGAATATGTTCAAAACCTCTGCTAATTCATAAAAGTAATTGCCTCTTAGAAAGAGGAAGCCACATCTAAGGGTAGTTACTCTGCATTATCCTTACCACCACCACCACCACCGGCACCACCACCAGCACCACCACTACCAGCACCACCACCACTGGCACCACCACCAGCACCACCACCACCATCATCACCACCACCAGCATCACCACCGGCACCACCACCACCACCGGCATGACTATGACCACCACCGGCTCCACCACCACCACCACCGGCTCCACCAACACCACCACCGGCACCACCACCACCACCACCAACACTGGCACCACCGCCGGCACCACCACCGCCGGCACCACCACCACCACCACCACAAACACCACCACTGCATTCACTGTGAAAATGACGACTACCACAACCATCACCACTGCCAACCACCACTGAACATCATCACATTCACTGTGAAAATGACCACCATCATAGCCATCACCACTGCCAACCACCACCAGACCTGCCAACCCACCATCATGCCAAAGAGTAGCATCCAGAGCTATTTGGAGTAGCATGGAAGGAATAGGCGTAGCGGGGGTGGGGAGAGATAAAGCTGTGAGGTTGGCGTGATAAGAGCTGACCCGGTGGCGTGAAAGCGGGGGGGGGGGGGGGGGGAGATAAGGCTGTGAAGGCGGCGCGATAAGCTGCACTGGCGGCGTGAAAGCGGGGGGGGGGGGGGGGGGGGGGGGGGGGGGGGGGGGGATTCTCCGTCAAGGTCAAAAGTTCAAGCACGCGGGGAAAAGCGTAGTTTTTATGGACAAGCGTAGCAGCGTAGCAGGCATGTCAAAAGCGTAGCATGCTACGCCTAAAGCGTAGCATTTGGCAGGTCTGCACCACTGAACATCACCACCACTGCCATCATCACATTCACTGTGAAAATGACCACCATCATAGCCATCACTACTGCCACAGCCAACCATTACCGCCACCAGTACCAGCATTACCACTACCAACACCACCACCACCAGTACCAGCATTACCACTACCAACACCACCACCCGTACCAGCATTACCACTACCAACACCACATTCACCAAGACAGGGAACAATATACCACCACCAGTACCAGCATTACCACTACCAACACCACATTCACCAAGACAGTGAACAATATACCACCACCAGTACCAGCATTACCACTACCAACACCACATTCACCAAGACAGGGAACAATATACCACCACCATCACATTCATTACAAAAATGACGACTATGACCAATACCACTGCCATCCACCACCCAAAATGACCACCACCACCACCACCACCGCCACCACCACCACTACCACCACGACCACCACCATCACCACCGCCACCACCGCCGCCACCACCGCCGCCACCACCACCACCACCACAGCCACCACCTCCACCGCCACCACTATCACCACCATCACCGCCACCACCATCACCACCACCACCACCACCATCACTCCCACCACCACCACCACCACTGCCCCCCTACTTCTCAGCTTTATCTTCACCACCATTCTCCATTATCCTTACCTCACGGCAAGTAGCATCCACGTCAGAAGGCAGCTCCTCTGCAGCCACGCAGAGCTTTTCATAGGGGTACTTGGACACCTCTTCAAAGCCTGGTGACCCATTGACCGCAGTCTGCAAGGTACACAGAAACCCAGCCTTTTTAACCCTGTTCCATTCATCATCACCCTCCCCTGAAAACTCTCTTGTATTTGAAGCTTAAAAAAGGCTGCTAGATTTTTGCATTTCTTGTAGCAGACTGTAGTGACCAGAACAATAGCTTCAATAGTATGACATCAACTTTGTGATGCGCGATAAAATTTATCTTTATGCTTAAAATTCCCTAAATATATAACAGATAACCTCCAAATTTTTAAGGATTGTTCCCTGGGTGAAACCATGAACTTGCACCAGATTTCACCAGAATCTGTTCGGCACTTTTTGAGTTACTTCGCCGAATAGCAAACTAACAAACTAATGAACAAACTAACCAATGTAAAGACACAATATCCTTGGCAGAGGTAACAATCAGCAGCAAGGAAACGAATGAACAGTCAGCACTGACCTGCTTCACTACCTCCAAGGGTTGGTTGTCCTTGGTCAGTTCATCCTTCAGATCTTCGTAGGTCTTGCCCTTCTGCAGAACAAATGGAAAAAGATGGTCTCCAGTAATAGCACAACAATCAGTGCAGCTAGCAACACACCACAATGGGGATATATTCAACATGTCCCTCTGTGTAATACACAGAGACAATCAATCAGCAACTTTTCAAACATTTGACATGATAACATACACAACCCCCCCCCCTCTACAGGCTACACACAGAGCTGAAATGTCGCCTTCAGTTGCATTCACAACACTTAACCCCTTAAAAGGGCCAACTTATCCAGCAATAGGGTAAGAGAGAAGAAAAAACACATAAACATACACTCACACACACACACACACACACACACGCACACACATACACACACACACACACACACACACACACACACACACACACACACACACACACACACACACACACACACACACACACACACACACACACACACATACACACACAGACACACACACACACACACACACACACACACACACACACACACACACACACACACACACACACACACACACACACACACACACACACACACACACACACACACACACACACACACACACACTCGTAAGAAGGAAAGTGAGAAGTCCACTTCCTCTGATGTGCAGGCTCAGTCCAAATAATCCATACAGTTAACATAAAAACAAAATGCACACACAAAAGAGTGTGAGTGTGCGCGCATGTGTCTGTAAGTGTGAGTGTTTGTGCTTGTGTATGTATAATGTATGTATAATGTATTTATATTGCGCGCACTTCCAGCCCAAAGGCTGCTCAGTGGCGCATGCACACACTCAAAAAATGTCACGAATTTTCCATAGTTCGAGGATGTCTCTAGTAGGGGTCGACTAGGATCCCCTAGTCAGCAAGACGAGCTTGGCGGAAAAGGCACGTCTTGAGGCTTCCTCTGAAATTCTTGTGTGAGTGCATGTGTACATGCTTGTATCTTTGCGCATGCATGCATAAGTTCCTGTGTGCACTGAATATGTAACATACATCTTTCGTCATTACACAAGCTAAAGCAAACCATATCTTTATAATTCAGAAATAAAACAACACACGTATAATGAAAACAGGCTGGAGAGAGGTCGACAGTGGGGTGGGAAGAGACAATGGTACTTGTGCAAGTTGCAAAGCGCGACCACTCACCGACCACCAGTCGCGGTCCCAGGCCCCAAAGAAGCCGGTGAAGGAAGGAGGTTCAAAGCCCTGCTTGATCTTCACTATGGGGGTGTCAGAATCTCGCCCAGCCGGGTCAGTGCGGAGGTACTCCTGTAGTCATAACAACAGACAGCTGTCTTCACCTCCAATCATGCAGATTCAGTGTCGAGCTTATGGAAATGGGCCACGGAGACTACAAGATATATCTGCACAAATGACTAATGTTATCAAATGTGTGCATATTTATTGCCCTATCAAGCTTAATGTTTGAATCGTTTATAGGAAAATAGTGTTGGGACTACTTTTTACGCGAGGCAATACTATCCCAGAACCCTCTTCCTAATTTAAATATCATGCATAGTATTTGAGAATTAGTGAGATCGCATGACCAAATGGTGACAGACATTTTTTTAATAGGGATTTAAAAAAATACTCGTTTCCAGTGGCCAACATACATCCAAACAGGCATAAATCATCACTGTACATATAAAAATTGATCATCACCACCACAACTGTCTGTTGTCATCCTCATCATCATCATTACAATCACCATTACCATCATCACTGTCATTATCATCCCCATCATCATTGTCTTTGTCGTCATCATCATCGTCATCATCATTGTCGTCATCGTCATCATCATCATCACCTTGTACTCACGATGGCCAGTCATCATCGTCGTCGTCATTGCTGTCGTCGTCATTGCTGTTGTCATCATCGTCATCATCATCGTCATCATTGTCATCATTATCATCTTCACTTTGTACTCATAATGGCCAGTCGTCATCATCATCATCATCATCATCATCATCATCATCATCATCATCATCATCATCATCATTATCATCATCATCATCATCACTGTGTACTTACTATAGCCAGTCTCTCTGCTTCTTTCTTTTCGTCCTTGTTGGCACCCTCCCCCACCCACAGAAACACCACGTCCCAGGCATCCAGTATCATCACGTCCTGGATGTTCAGGTCGTTCTGAAATGAGGACAGACATGCATTGGCAAAGGAGGCATAGAGCAGGAAACAAAATGAAGAATGTAAGGCATCCAGAATTGTTTATGTCCTGGTTGTTCCGGTTGTCGCGGCAAAAAAAGTGTGTAGAAACATGAAGTGTTCGTTGATCTTTGAATAGATCTGGAAAACCCTTCAAGTGATGTTCGACCTACACAACGCGTTCCTCAATCTACAAATAGATCTGGAAAAACGTAGCAGAGCCTGGGAACGTCCCGAGGTCATCATCACCGTTCTGCCGGGCGTGGCCAAGCCTGTTTACGGAAAAGCCACGTGACCTGTTGCAAATGCCAGGTCAAACGAGTGTATGGCCCACGGCTCACGTTCACTTTTGGAAACCCCTCTAACTGACTTCTCAAGATGACGGCCAGATTCTAAGAGCCTCCCCAACACCCACACCCCGCCGGGAACGGAGTGGTGGGAGGGCATGGGAAACGGGTGGATGGGGTGGGGGTGGGGGAGTGGGGGGGGGGGGGGAGTGGGGGCAGGAGGACGGGAAGGGGGAGGGATTTCAAATATCCTTTCCTACCCTCGCCTACCCCCCTTCTTCGCCCCCACCCTCCATCCCAGGGAGTGGGTGGATGGGAAAAGGGGAGAAAAGTGGGGAAGGGCGAGGAATAGTTATTATATAAAAGAAAATACTTCGTCCAACATTCACAGATGGCATTGGAGAGGAGGAGGGGGGGGGGGAAGGAGGGGGGAGGGGTTGAGGGGAGGGGAAGGGAGGGGAGGAGGGGGAAGAGTAGGAGGGGAGGAGGGGAAGAGGAAGGGAGAGGAGGGGAGGAGGGGAGGAGGGGAGGAGGGGAGGAGGGGAGGAAGGGGAGGAGGAGGGGAGGAGGGGGAGGGGAGGAGGGGAGGAGGGGAGGAGGGGGAGAGGAGGGGAGGAGGGGGAGGGGAAGGGAGAGGAGGGGAGGAGGGGAGAAGGAGGAGGGGAAGGGAGAGGAGGGGAGAAGGGGAGGAGTGGAGGGGGGGGGGAGGGGGAGGGGGGTGGTAGGGGGAAGAAGGGGAAGAGGGGGAGGGAAGGGATGTCAAATCTCTCCCAGCATTTGAGCTGCATCATTCAACCCTTGACTATCTTCTGTTGCGACATGAACACTTCTTGTCATTTCAACCGACCGGGAATTTCCCGATCTGTCCGTAGATCAATGTCCGTTCTATGTTTGGACACACGTTTTTTGTAACAAACATCGTCACCTGTATTAAAAGATATCGGGAAAATCATCCGTTGATAGGAATAGACCTGGAAAAACCTCTGATCTAATTGTAAAGAGGAGCGAACCAACTGTCCAATCAGCATGGCGAAACAAACTTTTTGCGCGATAATGAGATCAGATCTATCAATATCATCTAAAGAAAGTATTGATGAACACTGTATGTTTAGACACACGTTTTTTGTTGCGACACGGGTCATACTAAAATACACACATTTAATCAAAGTGTAAGTATGGACTAAAAACATAAATGGAGGCATATTCCTCATCCATTCACCTCTACACGCATGCCTTGCATCTGACGATGTCTTTTCCAGTCGAAAATGTGTGCTTTTATCACTTATATTAATTCCTCTCTGACAGTGTAATTTAAAATTAGTTTAAAAAATATTAAATAAATAAAAAGAAAAAAGAACCCACCCTGTGCTCCGTTGTTAACAAAGCAGTAGCTGAACAAAACACAGCCAGTTACTCGATGTTTTTTTCCCCTTTTAATTCTTTCATTCAAGAACAAGGAACTTACATAACAGACATATGGACAGAGTGGTGTTGG
>JAWQFJ010001901.1:44684-49684 GCA_034096865.1 Theodoxus fluviatilis | reverse complement strand
TATGACCCAGATTGAAATTCCTGGGGGTCTGGCCAATCTCATTCTTGTGATTCCCGCCAAAATGGCAACCATCAGTTTGTAAATTGTTTCTTCTGCATAGCTTTCGACTAACATTGCAATGTGTTTAATGTTGTGTGTTGTGTGTGTTTGTGTGTGTTTGTGTGTTTTTTTGTGTGTGTGTGTGTTTGTTTGTTGTGGGGTGGGAGTTGTTAAGCTCATGTACAAACCAGTGCCTCTCAAATATCAGTTGGTGACATGCCAAAAACTAAATGGATGAATGGATAAATTGGGATGTATAATGTAATGATGAAACTGAATGAATGAATAAAGGAATGAATGAATTGTTGTTATAGGTGATGGAATGAAATTAGTGCATGAATGAATAATTAATGAATGAATGAATGAATTAATGAATGCATTGATGGATTGAGTTTTGGAGCTATCAGGCCTTGTAGTTTATGCCTGTTATATTGCATTTGATAACTGAAAAGGATACAGAACAAGTTTCAAATACAGAGCTGAACACTTCGCGTCGACAGACTATGAAAGGCTTGCTATAGATGACATTGTCAAAGATCACTTGTCAACAATTTCCAGATGCAGACTGATGATCTTGGTGAGATGACAACTTAACAAGAAGGGAGCAAGTTACAACAGATATGATCTAGTTGTATTCTTTTCATTGCAAAGTTCATGGCCTAGCCTTGCCGATGCCCGAGATGGAAGACCTGAATTTGGTGAATATGCCGCGAGACATCCGTTGGGCAGTTGAGTGCCGTTGCCATACATTAGATGGCACAGTACCTGGACACAATATAACACAGACAAATAGGTAAGCGCGTTCTTTTTATGTTCTTGATTGCATCGTACCATTACTGGGGCCCAAACTTAAACAACTTTCAGCTTGTACCCACTGGGTCAATGGGCCATTGAATCCTTTACTTGCATACCATAATGTGATTATTGATGATGATAGATGCTGATGTACGTGATGAGGATGATTGCATGATAACTAATAATGAATTGATCATCACAGCTTATCATCATCATCCCTAAACAACAATGACATTTTCATTTTCTCCAGTATGGCTTGAAAGTTTTGGTGCTGTTCTTAACCTCCGATCGCCACTGGCACGCGCCCAGTACCCTCTTTTTACTTCCTGGCTGGGAGTAAGCAAGTTTTTTGCAGGCTAGGCACCAGCTTGCCCCAAGGATGCGCCTTCTAGGATCTGGGACTTGCGCTGGAACACCCTCCGCACCTGCCGATTTGCTAGGCGACCGTCCTCCAAGACCTGGCCTAGGAGCCGCCCATGACAAACAGAACAAAGGTGGGCAGTCAGATCAAAAGCATCTTCATCTCGCACTCTCCCTTGGATTGTTCTCAACCGGCTGCTAGAGCGCATGACAGCATAGAAGGGTTTACTTTGCACTGCAGTGTGCCCATCACTACCCACGAAGTACAGGCAGCACGGTTTTACTCCTGGAGGTGGGGAGCAAGGGGCAGTCCCAACTATACTTGCCCAAGGAGGCAACTCAACACCTGCACAGCTTTGAAATGGTTGCTATCCTCGCCGCCACAAGCAAGCATGGGACATGAGGTTACTCTCGGAGCCGGCATTGAGCTGGAGAGCCAAAACATACCTGTTGCAATCAGTTTCTGCTGTATGATTTCTTGTGCAGCATGAGGAGGTGACCTGTTTGTATATTTACAACATAGAACTAGAGCTCCTCTCGCGACTACATTTCAAGCTGACTAGTATATAATAATAGGGTTTTAAGCAAAGCGGGTAGTGATGCACATGTTGAAAAATAAGTATTAGGAAATCCTTCCCTAGAAGATTGTAGAGAAGAAGGAACACACTTTTTTTTTCATGTTGCAAGTAATTTTTATAAATGATTTTCATTTTAAAATGACTGATCAAAATCATGAATCTGTTATGCAGTCAACATTAAAAACGAGCATCTTTGTTGCCGCAACCCAAATGCACAGGTTGATTATAAATTATACCATTCGCTTGAAGATTGGTGGTGGACTAAATTCCCTCAGGATAATGAATCACGGGCTCAAAATGAAATACTGACAAATATGCTTCCCTGTGTTCTAAAGTTATGTGCATCACACTAAGATCACAGCAGGGACAAAAGTCAAAAGGGAGGGAAGACATATTTACAGCAAAGGCCTCTTACCAGCCTATGTAGTCTATGTGAGGTGAATTTACTACTGGCACTAACACTGGCACTGGCTGGAGAATAGCAAAGGGCACAATTATCATCCTTAGTTCATTCCGTTTGGTGCCTGGTGCTTCGGGAGACGATGGGATGGGCACATTTTAATCTCCGATCCACAAGGGTTGGAAGAGAAGGGGGTAATAGGGTATCTGCCGAGAATCACTGTTCCACCCTGGGGGGGCCGCACTAGTGCACGTCGTTGAGAAAGCAGTTAGGACTCTACTCCTCCTGGCATCCTGGAATTAGATTGGCTGCGGGTTTTAGATCGCGTTTTAATGCGTCGAAATACCGCTGATTGCCTTGACGAACACTGCTGCCAAATATGATATTCTCGTAACCCAATTCAGCTGAAAATCAGCCATTGTGTACACCCGTTTGTCACTTCTTCACGCCTTTTATTGTCATTCTGTGGGTGGAATAACTGTCCCTGTAAGATTGCCTCATCAATACAGCTAGAGGAGCAACGTATATATCTTGCTTCTGTGTTCTGCGTGGGAGGTCACTGCAAAATTAAACGACCAACATTGCACAACCCCTTATCCCCTCGGAGGAAATGCCACTATTGTTGGCCGACCAGTCGGAAGGGGGATTCCATACTTACCTGGATGGCTTTGGTGTTGAGGGGGAGTAGCCGGCGAACTTGCAGCATTTACTTCTCGGTCTGGACCTGGCCCCTCCCTAACTGGGTAACCACGCGTTGCCTGTGCTTCCCTTGGATCTCCCAGCCTGCCTTGCCTGCCGCCGCTGAAACCAACAGCAAAATGGCACGAAATGTAGGTATATGAACTTCCTATGTATATTCTCTCCTTTGGCTTTATAACAACAACAAAAGCAAAAGCAACATTTCAGCACGTTGGTCTGAAGAATTGAAGACATTTATATCAAATTGGGTTGACGGGAACTGAAATGAGGTGAGCCGAAATTAACGATTTGAATCAAAGTTAAATGAATTGGCTAATTACATTGATTGCACTAAGTGCATTGAATTGAAACAAAATGCAATGAAGCGAGCTGAAATAGTGTGAAACCGCAACTGGTTAAACTAACATTCAAAAGGAATAAGTTACACTGCAAACGACTGATTTGAACTTAACTGAACTGACACTGAAATGAGTTAGATTGACAATTGAAATCAACTGAAATGAGTTATTTGAACTAAAGTGAAATGACGTGAGCCAAGCTGGAAAAGACCTAACTGTTTATAAACTTGAATTGGTACGTCAGAACTGGTGGGTTTTCACAACACAGATCCCACACAAACCGTTCATGTCATGGAGAAAACAGTTTCTGAACTCAAATCTGAATACAGAACTCCTCAACCTTTCTCCATTCTTGATTGAACTGGACTTACTTTCATTAAAACTAAACTGCATTGGCAGCAAAAAACGTGATTGAATAGAAAAAGAAGCTGCACTTTGGTGATTGAAATTGAACATGAATTGAGGGAAAACTTTGGATTTCACTGGATTTCGAATTAGCAGAACTGCTAGTCTTCACATTCAGCCCTTGCAGCAGATGCATAAAGATAGACACGGCATCATGAATGCATGAATAAACAATCAAACATTGAATAATTAAATAATGAACAGGAAAATCCAGTTCACAAGATTGGAAATGAATGCCAAGATTGTCAGTAACCTGAGAATACCGCCACTCAGTATCACCATTATCATGAAACTCAATTGGGACGAGTTTGGGTGATTCCGTATGAAATTTGTAACATGTTTTGTATCAGTTGCATGTCAAACAAAAAAGAACCCGTCTATGACAACGTATCATGTGGAAGAAGGCTGAGGATTGACGGTCACACCACAAGAAGGACGGCATGGCTAGCCTTGGGCACAGGACAGTTGCTCCGGGCACCAATGGGAAAGAAAATCACGGACAGCAAAAGA
This sequence comes from Theodoxus fluviatilis, assembly GCA_034096865.1. NCBI lineage: Eukaryota > Metazoa > Mollusca > Gastropoda > Cycloneritida > Neritidae > Theodoxus > Theodoxus fluviatilis. The sequence continues at coordinate 45,560 of JAWQFJ010001901.1, read as the reverse complement.
AATCCTAGAAAATACAACATAAACATTGGACCGACGATGGACGTCTCCGGTACCACTTCTACTCAACACCTCCGACCGACACAAATGGGCAGGCCATCTGAAGCTCCAGCCTTAGGCACCCAAGATGGTCTTTTCCTACAAGGGGTTGAGTGAGTGAGTGATAGGTGATAGAAACTGAGGGTGAGGAAGGACAGGAGAACACTCAACCAAGTAGCTCGAAGACACCATCTTGCCTCCAAACGATTGGTCATAGAGTGAGGTGGCTCTTTTGTTTTTGTACTCTCGCATCTGCATGGACCTAAAATGGAATGGATGAACAAAAAAATTCATGAAGAATGAACTGAAGGATTAATGAAACTGAATGAAGGAATAATGAGAACCATGAATTAATAAATGTATGAATGAAAAGAATTGGATGGATTGAATGAATGAATGAATGAATGAATTGACCTGAATGAATGAAATGCCTGCCTGAATGAATGCTGACTGCATGAACGGAAGAGCACACGAAAACAAAGTTATCAGTGCCAATCACCTTTGTGGCCTAACGTAGCCGCTACCTCCCCCTGTGCCATAAACATCACTGGAGAGCTAGTTAGAAAAAGGCCAAAGTAACAAAATTTTAGTTGCGGCCAGCTGGTTACATGCCTGCCCCTATCCTTTTCATGCCCTCCCTAATTTCTTTTTTTTAGTTTTTTTAAAAATCTTGCAAGAACCCAGAGCGCAACCGGAGAAAACCACATGGTAATGCATAGAATTTATTAGTTTTTCCCCATGTTCTTCCCTCGCCTTATGCAGGCTCTCGTGAAACGTACACTTAATTTAATTTAAATCATGCCGTTTCTTCAGTAAAAGAGAAAATGTGATGTATGTTCA
>JAWQFJ010001901.1:30882-43382 GCA_034096865.1 Theodoxus fluviatilis | reverse complement strand
AGGCAAGGGCAGTCAACTATCTTGCCCAAGGAGGCAACTCAACGACCTGCACAGCTTTGAAGGTTGCTTCCTCCCGCCACAAGCAAGCATGGGCAGGTGCTCTCACGGCTGAGCTGGAGAGCCAACATCTGTTGCAATCAGTTTCTGGCCTGATGATTCTGAGGCAGCAATGAGAGGTGACTGTTTTATATTTACAAACATAGAACTAGAGCTCCTCTAAGACTACATTTCAAGCTGACTGTATATATATATGGTTATAGCAGAACTGTAGTGATAGCACATGTTGAAAATAAGTCTTAGGAAATCTCCTAGAAGATTGTAAGAAAGGAACACACTTTTTTTCTGTTGCAGAATTTTTTAAAAATGATTTCATTTAAATGACTGATCAAATCATGAACTTTTATGCAGTCAACATTAAAAACAACATCTTTGTTACACCCAAATGCACAGGTTGATTATAAAATTCCATTCGCTTGAAGATTGTGGTGGACTAAATTCCCTCAGGATAAATAAATCACGGGCTCAAAATGAAATAATACAATATCTTCCTGTGTTGAAAGTTATGTGCATCACACTAGATCACAGCCAGGGACAAAATCAAAAGGGAGGGAAGACATATGTACAGACAAGTCTCTACAGCCTATGTAGGCTATGTGAGGTGATTGACTACTCAAAACCACTGGCACTGGCTGGAGAATGAGCAAGGCAACAATTATCATCCTTAGTCATTCCTTTTTGACATGGTGCTTCGGGAGACATGGAGGGCACATTTTAATCTCCGATCCACAAGGGTTGGAAGAGAAGGGGGTACAGGTACTGCCAGAATCACTTCCACTGGTGGGCCGCACTAGTGCACTCGTCTGAGGAAAGCAGTGAGGACTCTACTCTCCTGGCAAATCATGGCATTAGATTGGCTGCGTTTTTAAATAAGCGTTTATGGTCGAAATACAGCTGAATTGCCTTGACGACTGCTGCAAATATGATATTCATCGTAACCCAATTCAGCTGAAAGCACATTGTGTACACCAGTTTGTCAATTATTCACACTTTATTGTCATTCTGTGGGTGGAATAACTGTCCAAGATTGCATATACGAGCTAGAGAGCACGTAATAATTTGCTTCTTATTCTGCGTGGGAGTCACTGCAAATTAAACGACCAACATTGCACCCCTTTCCTCGGAGGAGTCCACTAGTGTGGCCGACCAGCGGAAGGGATTCCATACTACCTGGATGGCTTTGGTGTTGAGGGGGGAGTAGCCGCGAACTTGCAGCATGTACTTCTCTCCCGGGCCCGCGTTGCCTGTGCTTCCCTGTCCCCAGCCTGCCTTGCCGCCCTGAAACCAACAGCATGCACATGTAGGTAATATGAACCCCTATGTAGATGTCTCTCTTTGGCTTATCAACAACAACAAAAAGAAAAGGCAACATTTCCACGTTGGATGAAGAATTGAAACAATTTATATCAAATTGGGTTGAAGGGAACTGAAATGAGGTGAGCCAAATTAAACGGAATTGATCAAAATTGAAATGAAGTGAGCAGAATTACATTGAATTGCACTAAAGTGAATTGAATTGAACAAAATTGAAATGAAGAGAGCTGAAATGTGGTGAACCGAACTGAGTTGAAATAACATGAGCAGAAATAAGTTAAAATGAACAAAACTGATTTGAACTGAACTGAACTGAACTGAAATGAGTTAAATTGAATTGAAATAAACTGAAATGAGTTGATTTGAACTAAAGTGAAATGAAGTGAGCCAAGCTGAAAAGACCTAACTGTTGAACTGAATTGAATCAGACTGTGGTGTTCCTAACACAGAGCCACACAACCGGCATGGCACGGGAGAAACAGTTTCTGAACTCAAGCTGAGACAGAACTCTCAACTTTCCCAGTCTGAATTGAACTGAACTGAATTGCATAAAACTAAACTGCATTGAACAGCACTTGATTGAAGAGAAAAGAGCTGCACTGGATTGAATTGAACAGAATTGAAGAAAACTTTATTTCACATGGATGGCGAATTAGGCAGAACTGCTAGTCTTACATTCAGCCCTTGCAAGCAATGACATAAAGATAGACACAGCATCATGAATGCATGAATAAACAATCAAACATTAAATAAATAAATAATGAAAAGGAAAATCAGTCACAAGATTTGAAATGAATGCCAAGATTGTACAGTAACCATAGAATACCACTCAGTAATCACCAGTACCATGAACTCAATTGAGACGAGTTTGGGTGATTCAGTAGGATTTGTACATGTTTTGTATCAGTGGCTGGCAAACAAGAACCCGTGCTAACAACTATCAGGTGGAAGAAGCTGAGATGGAACGGTCACACCACACGGCATGCTAGCCTTGCACAGACAGTGCTCCAGGGCACCAAATAGGGAAAGAGAAATCACGGACAGCAAAAGAAATCCTAGAAGTACAACATCAAACAGTGGACCGACATGGACGTCCCCACCCTTCTCCATGCAACCCACGACCGAAACAAATGGCAGGCCATCTGAAGCATCCAGCCTGGCACCCCAATGGTCGTTCCGACAAGGGGTTGAGTGAGTGAGTGATAGGTGATAACTGAGGGTGAGGAAGGACAGAGAACACTCACCTCGAAGACCACCATCTTGCCTCCAAACATGGTCATGAAGTGAGGTGGCTCTTTGTTTTGTACCACTCGAATCTGCATGGACAGAAAATGGAATGAATGAACAAAAAATTAATGAAGAATGAATGAAGGATTAATGAGAACTGAATGAAGGAATAATGAGAACTGAATGAATAAATGGATGAATGAAAAGAATGGATGGATGAATGAATGAATGAATGAATGAATGAATGAATGAATGAATGAATGAATGAATGAATGAATGAATGAATGAATGAATGAAAGAATGAAAACAAAACAAGTTATATGGCCAATCAACCTTTGTAGGCTACGAAACTCCCCTGACAATAAAATCACGAGAGCTAGTTAGAAAAAGGCCAAAGAAAAAAATAGTTGAGGCACTGGTGACATAACTGCCCCTATCCTTTTCTGCCCTCCCTAATTTTCTTTTTTTTAATCTTGCAAAGAAAACAGAGAGAAAAAAGGAGAAACCAATGGTAATCAATAAATTATGAGTTGTCCCCTCTTCCCTGCCTTATGAGCTCTCGGGAATACACTAATTAAGTTTAAAATATCAGTTTCTTCAGTAAAAGAGAAAATGTGATGTATGTTCAACCTGGCCTCTTCAACAAAAAACAACAACAAAATATTTTTTTCTATGCCCACCTGCTGACCTTATTTTTCTGGCTATGTTACCATAACCACAATTTTTTTTTTCTTTTGACTGAAGTGCAAGTGAAATCTTTATTTCCCCAGTTATTCACCTCCTACAAATCTCTCAGGGGGAGGTGGTGGGTATAATCTTGCCCCCATCCTACAGGGGGAAGACTTTCAACAGGAAAATTTGAAGGGAACAACATCTCCATTGACATTTATTTCTGCCCAAGCTTTCAGAGTCTTTCAGATCAAAAATTGCAGAGAAAACGTGGTCAGGAGTGGGTAAGGAAAATGATACAAACATGTGATGAGGAAATGGCATTTGTTTGTAAAGAATGTTGACATTTCCTGGGTGAAACTTTTACTTCTTCCACTGTTGAGATGCATGGAAAGGCAAAAAAAAGGAAGAGGTGAATAGAAAAGGGAAAATAATGTGACTCTGGGATGGAGAGGACAGTGAGTGCGTGCGCATGCATGCATGTGTGTTTGTAAGAGAGAGAGAGAGAGAGAGAGGGAGAGAGAGGGAGAGAGAGGGAGAGAAAGAGAGAAAGAGAGAGAGTGGGGGGGGGGGGGAAGAGAGAGGGAGAGAGTGGCAAGAGTGTGGGCGGCGTGGGCGGGGGGGGGAAGCAAGAGGAGAGAGAGAGAGAGAGGGTAGAGAGAGAGAGAGACTATGTAGACGGAGCGGGAGGATGATGTAGTAGGAGATGCCAGAGAGAAGAACCGAGAGGGAGGAGGGCGGGAGGGAGGGAGAGAGCCGGGAGGGAGGGCGAGAGAGAGAGCGAGAGAGAGAGGAGAGACCGAGAGAGAGGAGACAGGAAGAGGGGAAGAGGCCGTACAGAGAGAGAGAGATGGCGTGTAAGGAGGGAGAGAGAGAGGAGAGAAGTATGCGAGGCAGTGTGGGCTAGGGTGTTGGGTGTAGGGGGCGAACGATGAGAGACGGAGAGAGAGAGAGATGGAGCCGATGGAGGACGGACGAGAGAGAGAGAGAGAGAGCGAGAGGGGAGGGAGGGCGGGAGGGAGGGAGGGAGAGGGAGGGAGGGAGGGAGGGAGAGAGACAGAGAGGTGAGGGAGGGAGAGAGACAGAGAGGTGACAGAGGGAGAGAGGCAGTGAGAAAGAGAGACAGACCTGGAAAAAGAGAAAGAGACAGATATAGACACGGAGAGAGAGACAGATATAGACGAAGAGAGAGAGAGAGAGAGAGAGAGAGAGAGAGAGAGAGGGAGAGAGAGATGAGAGCAGAGAGCAGAGAGAGCGAACTTTATTTTACAAGGGTAAGGGAATTAGGGCAGAAGTGCCATTTCACTTACATCAGTCCTTGAGGGAAGGAAAATTCAAAGCGGTAGAGAGAGAGAGAGGAGAGGAGAGAGAGATGGAGGAGGATGGAGGAGAGAGAGAGAGAGAGGGGAGAGAGAGAGAAAGAGAGGAGACAGGCAGCAGACGACAAACGACGGGGGGGGAGGGGGGGGGGAGAGGGGATGGGGAAGGGGGAGAGAGAGGAAGAGAGAAGGAGAGGAGAGGCGTGGGTGGTGTGGGAGATGTGAGGAGGGTGGCGGGAGGAGGGACGGGAGGGCAGGGACGGGAGAGAGAGGAGGGTCGGGAGGGAGGGGAGGGAGGGAGGGAGGGAGGGGGGAGGGAGGGAGGGAGCGAGAGGAGAGAGAGAGAGGAGAGAGAGAGAGAGAGAGAGAGAGCAGAGACGGAGAAGAGAAGAGAGAGAGAGAGAGAGGGGGAGAGAAAGGGGCGAGGGAAGGGGAGAGAGAGAGAGACGAGAGAGAGAGAGGGAGACGGAAGTGAGTGGAGAGAGATGAGAGAGAAGAAGATGAGACGAGAAGATGACATGCACGAGATGCGAGTACGCGAGAAGAGTGAAAGATACGACGAGAGACAGACTGACAGAAGAGAGAGAGATGACAAAGAGAGAGAGAGAGAGAGAGAGAGAGACTCTGATACTAAGGGGGAGGGAGAGACAGGGGGCATGGCGGAGAGGACAGGGGAGGGAAGTAAGACAGAACAAGGGGAGATGTGATGACAAGAGATCAAAATGATGCAAACTATGGGATCTATGCACGGCACTGAACACTAGCTAATCACCAGCAGCAAAGCAAGTGGAGGCAAAGCACTGATGCCACATGCCTACAGCCACAGCCGGCACTAAGAGCAGTGGGACCAGTTGCATAACATACCTGTACAAAGGACAGAAAACGACACGCCCAATAAAGACGACAAGAGTGAGCGGAATGTGGCTGAAAAGGAGGCAATACTGGCTGGGGTGGCTAGACACCCCCCAGCTGTGTACAGTCCAGCTCCCACGGCCTTTGACCGTGCTGCCGGTAGAACGTTAACCGCACAGGCTCCATCCGAGAGGATGATCTACGCAATACCCTGCCCAAATTCAGAAAGACAACTCACTGTATCAGAGAGACTAGATCATCACACCTCCCCTGATCTAATCAACTCGAGACTCGGAGCCCTAGTGTGAGTTGGATCCAACCGCCCTCATCAGCTTACGTTGTCGTGTGGTCCAGGATGACCGGAGGGAAACACTAAAAAACAACTCCCAGGCACCAAACACAAACAAAAAACAATAGTATAAGAGCAAGAAAAAAACAGTATTTAGAGATTTTTTAACATTTATCACACTGTCAGAAAATTCCAATTCTCTAGTCTTAACTCACCAGTTTTACAGTGACTTATTATATACACTCTACATCACATCATACTCAATAAGGAAGTTCTACACATAAACTACTCAACCGACTAGTAGAACAATGGTAGTTCTCAGGTCGAGATTCCCATACTCCTCTAACAGCAGTGAGTTATCAAACACACAAAAACAAAAACACGACACGAAGTCCTATACGCCGTATTAGTAGAAACATACAATGGACAGAGATAAGATAACTACATCACAACGTTGCGACTAACTCTCGGCATCACAACTTGTTGCCTGTGGCAACATCTCCACTCCACATTCTACTAAGGGGTGCGACAACTAAACAAGAGAAGTCGCTTTCGTTATTGTAAGAGCAGAAACGTTGGAGACAAGACTTTCACTATTTTCTACAAATAAGTAGATCTTTGTGACAGATGAGGCCTATAAAGTTTATATAAACTATTATCGTCAGAAGGCAATCGTGGGACCGATTCCCATCTTGGAGGTGCCAGGACAAACGAGAGCTCAAGCCTTCCGGTATGTATAGTCAACAAGAAGTGCACTCGGCTAATAACTGTTAGTATACTAGACCAACAGTGCGTATCGAAAATTCGATAGCATGCCCACCATCACCCATGCCCCATGCATAGATGAAGGTTTGTAGCCCTCACCGATGAGGGACACAAAATGATGAAGATATGAAAGGACAGATTCGCCTCATTAGCGAGATGGACACTTAGCACACGATAGTTCTTGGCCCTGTGATATTTACCTTCCTGACCATGCCCACCAAGAGTGATGTATGATGTAACAGACTGAGACATCGGGAGGTCTAACATGAGGGGAGCATCAACCTGATTGTTTGGAGCCACACACGCAAAGTACATGTAAGTGAGCGGTTGACACGAAATCGTTTTGAAATGGCAAAATACATAATTATAAAACAAGAAATGCAGGCATTAGTATCCTTAATGAGAGTCTATTGTCTAAGACGAGAGTGGGCTGTCAGACAATCGAATGAAAAGGCATTGATGAGAGAATTTTGTCGAGGCGTGTGTGAATAGAGAATGATTTCTGCAAGTGATTTCTATGAAAGAATCAGTGTGCCTCAAAGTAAGATCACAGAGTTACCACAAGCCATCAAGCATGAATAAGGCCTGTGTGAACTGAAAAACCTGTTCCAAACTCACAGCTAAATTTGTCTTGACTTTCCTGATGTAAACTCAACCAACATTCTGAAGGAGACAGTCATAACAAACACACCTTTAAAAAAAAGAATATTAATAATAACTAGAGAGCACTCTGCGAGCGCAATCCTCTGTCAAGGACGCCACCATTTCTCTGGCATGGCCTGTATAATTCAGGCAGGATGTTCTGCTAGCCAGGCCTAACACTGAAGTTCAGTTCATTTTAGCAGCTGTTAGCCACTGTTTCTGCGATGAGCGATAAAATGTCTCTTCATGCTTCAAATTCCAAAATGAGATGCCAGACAACATCCGAAATGCGATGACAGACAACATCCGAAATGAGATGACAGACAACATCCAAAATGCGATGACAGACAACATCCGAAATGAGATGACAGACAACATCCAAAATGCGATGACAGACAACATCCGAAATGAGATGACAGACAACATCCGAAATGCGATGACAGACAACATCCAAAATGCGATGGATGGATCCTACTGTGAAACCCTGACCTTCCACCAAATTTCATCAGATTCTGTTTCAAACTTTTTGAGTTCCTTTGCTGAATAACAAACTAACAAACAAACTAGCCAAACGAAAAAAATAACCTCCTTGGCAGAGAAAATAAAATCCCCAAAAAGTGTTCCTGCACTTTGTCATCAGCTGGGAAAAATACTTACCAGCCAGTAGTAGATAATGAAGTTCTCACGGCCTGCAAGTAGGTAGCTGTACTGGATCACATAGCAGTCCCCTCCATAAAACTCGCCAAACTTGCTTTTGTCCACAGGAACCAGCTCGAAGTTGTCCACGCGGTACACCTGCAGGCAGCAACACAGGCACAGATGCGGTGAGTACAGAGGGCACAGAGAGAGATGTGCAAGTCACCCAAAGTTCATCTGCTTGTGTACGTGGTCTGTGTGTGTGTGTTTGTGTGTGCGTGTAATTGTGTGTGTGTGTGTGTGTGTGTGAGTGTGCGTGTGTGTGTTTGTGTGTGTGAGTGTGTTTGTGTGTGTATGTGCACATGCATGCATGTGAGTGTGCACATGTATGTTGTGTGCATGTCTTTCATCAAAGGACAACACTAAGCATCTCTAGATTCTCAAACCATTACTTTCTCTTCTCTACCAGTGCACCACCCATGAATTTTACAGAATTCAAAGCTTTCCACTTGCAAGAAGATTGTGAACAGATGTAAAACAAGATAATGAAGTCACAGAAGTGATAAAAATAACTGTTCAATGCAAGTAGCATGCAGGAGGAAGCAGTTCATTGGCTGGAAGAAATACATTGCATAACAGCATGGATAATTCTTCAACCAATCTGATGCTTTGCATGGGATGACACTACCTGCACAGTAACGCCTTTCCAAATGAGTTCGGCATTACCCTCTCCTTGTTTGGATTTATTTTTTCATTTAGGACTTAATTTCCACTTGTTACAGAGGCACTTGTTACAGAGACACTGTTACTGAGACACTTGTTACAGAGGCAAAAGACACTTGTTACAGATACACCTATTACAGAGACACTTGTTACAGAGACAAGATATACTTGTTACAGGGACACTTGTTACAGGGACACTTGTTACAGGGACACTTGTTACGGGGGCACTTGTTACAGGGGCACTTGTTACAGGGACACTTGTTACAGGGACATTTGTTACAGGGACATTTGTTACAGGGACACTTGTTACAGAGACACTTGTTACAGAGACACCTGTTACAGAGACAAGAGACACGTGTTACAGGGACACTTGGTACAGAGGCGCTTGTTACAGAGACACGAGACACTTGTTACAGAGACCAGAGACACTTGTTACAGAGACCAGAGACACTTGTTACAGAGACCAGAGACACTTGTTACAGAGACGCTTGTTACAGAGACGCTTGTTACAGAGATGCTTGTTATAGAGATGCTTGTTATAGAGACGCTTGTTACAGAGACCAGAGACGTTACAGAGACCAGAGCAGAGACACTTGTTACAGAGACGCTTGTTACAGAGACACTTGTTACAGAGACGCTTGTTACAGAGATGCTTGTTATAGAGACGCTTGTTACAGAGACACTTGTTACAGAGACGCTTGTTACAGAGATGCTTGTTATAGAGACGCTTGTTACAGAGACCAGAGACACTTGTTACAGAGACCAGAGACGCTTGTTACCTAGACCAGAGACACTTGTTACAGAGACGCTTGTTACAGAGACGTTTGTTACAGAGACGTTTGTTACAGAGACACTTGTTACAGAGACACTTGTTACAGAGACGCTTGTTACCTAGACCAGAGACACTCGTTACAGAGACGCTTGTTACAGAGACGCTTGTTACAGAGACACTTGTTACAGAGACGCTTGTTACAGAGATGCTTGTTATAGAGACGCTTGTTACAGAGACCAGAGACACTTGTTACAGAGACCAGAGACGCTTGTTACCTAGACCAGAGACACTTGTTACAGAGACGCTTGTTACAGAGACGCTTGTTACAGAGACGCTTGTTACCTAGACCAGAGACACTCGTTACAGAGACGCTTGTTACAGAGACGTTTGTTACAGAGACACTTGTTACAGAGATGCTTGTTACAGAGACACTTGTTACAGAAACACCTTGTTACCAAGACATTTGTTACAGAGACACAGATCAGGACGGTGCCTCACCATGACAGTGCCGGATCCATCATCAATCATCTGAGTCTCAGCAGCCAGTCTTGGGTTGTCATGGAGAGTGACAGCATCAAACTTGGTCTGCACCGTCTTGGCTACAACGTATACAGGTTACTGGTGAGCAGGAAGTAGGACTGTGTTCAATGCATGGACTTAGGTTTACACACCCATGCACTAACACCACTCACACACTGGCAAAGGCATGCATATCCGCACAGTGCATGTGTACATGCACGCACACACACACAACACACACACACGCACACAACACACATGCACACAACACACAGGTACACATACACAACACACACACACACAACACACACACACACACGCACACACACACGCGCACACACACATGCACACACACATACACCACTTTTACACAAACATGCACATGCACACGCACACACACACACACACACACACACATACACCACTTTTACACACACAACACACACACATAAACACGCACACAACATACATGCACACATACATACAACACACACACAACACTCACACACACAAACACACACACACACACACACACTCACACACACTCACACACACAAACATACACCACTTTTACACACACATACACACACACACACACACACACACACACACACACACACACACACACACACACACACACACACACACACACACACACACACACACACACACACACACACACACACACACACACACACACACGCGATATGCCTTACCGATGCGGTTCTGGACGTGGACGCGGTTGGAAGCCGGAGGCTGCGGCCAGTCACTGAAGAGACACTTGAACTCCATGTCTTCGCCCCCCTCCACCACCCTGGTGACCTGCGTCTGCGTGGGGTAGTCCTTCTTGGTCAGGAAGCCCTGCAACAGCCATGCAGTCCTGGCAATGCAGAGTCCAGTGAACAAATGAATTAAAGATAAAAATGAATGAATGAATGAATGAATGAATGAATGAATGAATGAATGAATGAATGAATGAATGAATGAATGAATGAATGAATGAATGAATGAATGAATAAATGAAAGAATGAATGAATGAATGAATGAATGAATGAATGAATGAATGAATGAATGAATTTATCAAAGAATGAATGAAAGAAAGAAAGAAAGAATGAATGAATGAATGAATAAATGAAAGAATAAATGAATGAATGAATTAAAGAATAAATGAATGAATGAATGAAAGAATGAGTGAATGAATGAATGAATGAATGAATGAATGAATGAATGAATGAATGAATGAATAAATGAATGAATGAATGAATGAATGGAGATTTACAGTCTGCCAGGCTTTGTAAGCTTTGTAAGATCAATCATCATTAAAATCACTACAGTGGGTCTATTTTCCCCCCAACCAACAGGAGGTACTAAAGCTGGAAAAACAGAAATTACCCATAACATGCCAGAAAATGTATAATTTATAAAAAAAACTTTTTTTACAGTGAATTAGAGGCAGAATTTGAAATGCACACACACACACACACACACACACACACACACACACACACGCAAGCATTTATGTAAACTTACATACACATATGCATGCAAGCATGAACACACATACATATATCCACATGCACACACATACCCAAGTAAACCCGAAAAGCAGAGATGGGTTCTAAAACAAAAAGATAAGAATTTGGGACATTTTATTGGACGATGGGATATTTTGCACTATAACGGAATAGGAACAGAAGACAAACCAGTAAAACCAATCCCTCCGTCAGCACCCATCTTTTCCTTCACCCGACATCAATTTTCCTCCTGCTACAGGTATTAACTTTTCAACTTTGGATTTGATAGCAGTCAAGTTTCTCAAAAACAGTTTCAGGGGGAAAAGGAAAACAGAAAAAAGAAAATGTTCTAGTTTAAGCCATCAGCCCATGAACATTTTCAATGCTTCATACATGCACCAGCAAAATGACAAAACTAGACATGTCATAGGATATCAGACGTGTGTGAAAACTAAGGTTACTCACCAGTGCATTTCTCATGGCTTCCTTCTTCTCCTTAGGCGTGGCCCTCTTGCCAATCCACACCCAGATCCCTGCCGGTCCATTGTCCACAATGTAGCAGTCCTGGACACAGAGAATGGAATGGACTTCGTATTACAAGGGGGGAGAGTTAGGCATTGCTACTTGTCTTACATGTAGCAGTCCTGGACACAGAGAATGGAATGGACTTTGTATTACAAGGGGGGAGAGTTAGGCATTGCTACTTGTCTTACATGTAGCAGTCCTGGACACAGAGAATGGAATGGACTTTGTTTTACAAGGGCGGAGAGTTAGGCATTGCTACTTGTCTTACACGTAGCAGTCCTGGACACAGAGAACGGAATGGAATGGACTTTGTTTTACAAGGGGGGAGAGTTAGGCATTGCTACTTGTCTTACACGTAGCAGTCCTGGACACAGAGAATGGAATGGACTTTGTTTTACAAGGGGGGAGAGTTAGGCATTGCTACTTGTCTTACACGTAGCAGTCCTGGACACAGAGAACGGAATGGAATGGACTTTGTTTTACAAGGGGGGAGAGTTAGGCATTGCTACTTGTCTTACATGTAGCAGTCCTGGATACAGAGAACGGAATGGAATGGACTTTGTTTTACAAGGGGGGAGAGTTAGGCATTGCTACTTGTCTTACACGTAGCAGTCCTGGACACAGAGAATGGAATGGACTTTGTTTTACAAGGGGGAAGAATTAGGCATTGCTACTTG
>JAWQFJ010001901.1:20000-30872 GCA_034096865.1 Theodoxus fluviatilis | reverse complement strand
CATTGCTACTTGTCTTACACGTAGCAGTCCTGGACACAGAGAACGGAATGGAATGGACTTTGTTTTACAAGGGGGGAGAGTTAGGCATTGCTACTTGTCTTACACGTAGCAGTCCTGGACACAGAGAATGGAATGGACTTTGTTTTACAAGGGGGGAGAGTTAGGCATTGCTACTTGTCTTACACGTAGCAGTCCTGGACACAGAGAACGGAATGGACTTTGTTTTACAAGGGGGGAGAGTTAGGCATTGCTACTTGTCTTACACGTAGCAGTCCTGGACACAGAGGAATGGAATGGACTTTGTTTTACAAGGGGGGAGAGTTAGGCATTGCTACTTGTCTTACACGTAGCAGTCCTGGACACAGAGAATGGAATGGACTTTGTTTTACAAGGGGGGAGAGTTAGGCATTGCTACTTGTCTTACACGTAGCAGTCCTGGACACAGAGAACGGAATGGACTTTGTTTTACAAGGGGGGAGAGTTAGGCATTGCTACTTGTCTTACACGTAGCAGTCCTGGACACAGAGAATGGAATGGACTTTGTTTTACAAGGGGGGAGAGTTAGGCATTGCTACTTGTCTTACACGTAGCAGTCCTGGACACAGAGAATGGAATGGACTTTGTTTTACAAGGGGGGAGAGTTAGGCATTGCTACTTGTCTTACACGTAGCAGTCCTGGACACAGAGAACGGAATGGACTTTGTTTTACAAGGGGGGAGAGTTAGGCATTGCTACTTGTCTTACACGTAGCAGTCCTGGACACAGAGAACGGAATGGACTTTGTTTTACAAGGGGGGAGAATTAGGCATTGCTACTTGTCTTACACGTAGCAGTCCTGGATACAGAGAATGGAATGGACTTTGTTTTACAAGGGCGGAGAATTAGGCATTGCTACTTGTCTTACATGTAGCAGTCCTGGACACAGAGAATGGAATGGACTTTGTTTTACAAGGGCGGAGAGTTAGGCATTGCTACTTGTCTTACACGTAGCAGTCCTGGACACAGAGAACGGAATGGACTTTGTTTTACAAGGGCGGAGAGTTAGGCATTGCTACTTGTCTTACACGTAGCAGTCCTGGACACAGAGAATGGAATGGACTTTGTTTTACAAGGGGGGAGAGTTAGGCATTGCTACTTGTCTTACATGTAGCAGTCCTGGACACAGAGAATGGAATGGAATGGACTTTGTTTTACAAGGGCAGAGAGTTAGGCATTGCTACTTGTCTTACATGTAGCAGTCCTGGACACAGAGAACGGAATGGACTTTGTTTTACAAGGGCGGAGAGTTAGGCATTGCTACTTGTCTTACACGTAGCAGTCCTGGACACAGAGAACGGAATGGACTTTGTTTTACAAGGGCGGAGAGTTAGGCATTGCTACTTGTCTTACATGTAGCAGTCCTGGACACAGAGAATGGAATGGACTTTGTTTTACAAGGGGGGAGAGTTAGGCATTGCTACTTGTCTTACATGTAGCAGTCCTGGACACAGAGAATGGAATGGACTTTGTTTTACAAGGGCGGAGAGTTAGGCATTGCTACTTGTCTTACACGTAGCAGTCCTGGACACAGAGAATGGAATGGACTTTGTTTTACAAGGGCGGAGAGTTAGGCATTGCTACTTGTCTTACATGTAGCAGTCCTGGACACAGAGAATGGAATGGACTTTGTTTTACAAGGGCGGAGAGTTAGGCATTGCTACTTGTCTTACATGTAGCAGTCCTGGACACAGAGAATGGAATGGACTTTGTTTTACAAGGGGGGAGAGTTAGGCATTGCTACTTGTCTTACACGTAGCAGTCCTGGACACAGAGAGAAGAATGAACTTTGTTTTACAAGGGCGGAGAGTTAGGCATTGCTACTTGTCTTACACGTAGCAGTCCTGGACACAGAGAATGGAATGGACTTTGTTTTACAAGGGGGGAGAGTTAGGCATTGCTACTTGTCTTACATGTAGCAGTCCTGGACACAGAGAATGGAATGGACTTTGTTTTACAAGGGGGGAGAGTTAGGCATTGCTACTTGTCTTACACGTAGCAGTCCTGGATACAGAGAGAAGAATGAACTTTGTTTTACAAGGGGGGAGAGTTAGGCATTGCTACTTGTCTTTCACGTAGCAGTCCTGGACACAGAGAAGGAATGGAATGGACTTTGTTTTACAAGGGGGGAGAGTTAGGCATTGCTACTTGTCTTACACGTAGCAGTCCTGGACACAGAGAGAATGGAATGGACTTTGTTTTACAAGGGGGGAGAGTTAGGCATTGCTACTTGTCTTACACGTAGCAGTCCTGGACACAGAGAGATGGAATGGACTTTGTTTTACAAGGGGGGAGAGTTAGGCATTGCTACTTGTCTTACACGTAGCAGTCCTGGACACAGAGAGAAGGAATGGACTTTGTTTTACAAGGGGGGAGAGTTAGGCATTGCTACTTGTCTTACACGTAGCAGTCCTGGACACAGAGAAGAATGGAATGGACTTTGTTTTACAAGGGGGGAGAGTTAGGCATTGCTACTTGTCTTACACGTAGCAGTCCTGGATACAGAGAACGGAATGGAATGGACTTTGTTTTACAAGGGGGGAGAGTTAGGCATTGCTACTTGTCTTACACGTAGCAGTCCTGGACACAGAGAATGGAATGGACTTTGTTTTACAAGGGGAAAGAGTTAGGCATTGCTACTTGTCTTACACGTAGCAGTCCTGGACACAGAGAACGGAATGGAATGGACTTTGTTTTACAAGGGGGGAGAGTTAGGCATTGCTACTTGTCTTACACGTAGCAGTCCTGGACACAGAGAACGGAATGGAATGGACTTTGTTTTACAAGGGGGGAGAGTTAGGCATTGCTACTTGCCTTACACGTAGCAGTCCTGGATACAGAGAACGGAATGGAATGGACTTTGTTTTACAAGGGGGGAGAGTTAGGCATTGCTACTTGTTTTACACGTAGCAGTCCTGGACACAGAGAATGGAATGGAATGGACTTTGTTTTACAAGGGCGGAGAGTTAGGCATTGCTACTTGTCTTACATGTAGCAGTCCTGGACACAGAGCAACGGAATGGAATGGACTTTGTTTTACAAGGGGGGAGAGTTAGGCATTGCTACTTGTCTTACACGTAGCAGTCCTGGACACAGAGAATGGAATGGAATGGACTTTGTTTTACAAGGGCGGAGAGTTAGGCATTGCTACTTGTCTTACACGTAGCAGTCCTGGATACAGAGATGGAATGGAATGGACTTTGTTTTACAAGGGGGGAGAGTTAGGCATTGCTACTTGTCTTACACGTAGCAGTCCTGGACACAGAGAAATGGAATGGACTTTGTTTTACAAGGGGGGAGAGTTAGGCATTGCTACTTGTCTTACATGTAGCAGTCCTGGACACAGAGAACGGAATGGAATGGACTTTGTTTTACAAGGGGGGAGAGTTAGGCATTGCTACTTGCCTTACATGTAGCAGTCCTGGACACAGAGAACAGAATGGAATGGACTTTGTTTTACAAGGGGGGAGAGTTAGGCATTGCTACTTGTCTTACACGTAGCAGTCCTGGACACAGAGAATGGAATGGACTTTGTTTTACAAGGGGGGAGAGTTAGGCACTGCTACTTGTCTTACACGTAGCAGTCCTGGACACAGAGAACGGAATGGAATGGACTTTGTTTTACAAGGGCGGAGAGTTAGGCATTGCTACTTGTCTTACACGTAGCAGTCCTGGACACAGAGAACGGAATGGACTTTGTTTTACAAGGGCGGAGAGTTAGGCATTGCTACTTGTCTTACACGTAGCAGTCCTGGACACAGAGAACGGAATGGACTTTGTTTTACAAGGGCGGAGAGTTAGGCATTGCTACTTGTCTTACATGTAGCAGTCCTGGATACAGATAATGGAATGGACTTTGTTTTACAAGGGGGGAGAGTTAGGCATTGCTACTTGTTTTACATGTAGCAGTCCTGGATACAGATAATGGAATGCAATGGACTTTGGTTTTACAAGGGCGGAGAGTTAGGCATTGCTACTTGTCTTACACGTAGCAGTCCTGGACACAGAGAACGGAATGGACTTTGTTTTACAAGGGCGGAGAGTTAGGCATTGCTACTTGTCTTACACGTAGCAGTCCTGGACACAGAGAACGGAATGGAATGGACTTTGTTTTACAAGGGCGGAGAGTTAGGCATTGCTACTTGTCTTACACGTAGCAGTCCTGGACACAGAGAACGGAATGGACTTTGTTTTACAAGGGCGGAGAGTTAGGCATTGCTACTTGTCTTACACGTAGCAGTCCTGGACACAGAGAACGGAATGGACTTTGTTTTACAAGGGCAGAGAGTTAGGCATTGCTACTTGTCTTACATGTAGCAGTCCTGGATACAGATAATGGAATGGACTTTGTTTTACAAGGGGGGAGAGTTAGGCATTGCTACTTGTTTTACACGTAGCAGTCCTGGACACAGAGAACGGAATGGACTTTGTTTTACAAGGGCGGAGAGTTAGGCATTGCTACTTGTCTTACACGTAGCAGTCCTGGACACAGAGAACGGAATGGAATGGACTTTGTTTTACAAGGGCGGAGAGTTAGGCATTGCTACTTGTCTTACATGTAGCAGTCCTGGACACAGAGAACGGAATGGACTTTGTTTTACAAGGGCGGAGAGTTAGGCATTGCTACTTGTTTTACACGTAGCAGTCCTGGACACAGAGAACGGAATGGACTTTGTTTTACAAGGGCGGAGAGTTAGGCATTGCTACTTGTCTTACATGTAGCAGTCCTGGATACAGATAATGGAATGGACTTTGTTTTACAAGGGGGGAGAGTTAGGCATTGCTACTTGTTTTACATGTAGCAGTCCTGGATACAGATAATGGAATGGAATGGACTTTGGTTTTACAAGGGCGGAGAGTTAGGCATTGCTACTTGTCTTACACGTAGCAGTCCTGGATACAGATAATGGAATGGACTTTGTTTTACAAGGGCGGAGAGTTAGGCATTGCTACTTGTCTTACATGTAGCAGTCCTGGACACAGAGAATGGAATGGACTTTGTTTTACAAGGGCGGAGAGTTAGGCATTGCTACTTGTCTTACATGTAGCAGTCCTGGACACAGAGAATGGAATGGACTTTGTTTTACAAGGGGGGAGAGTTAGGCATTGCTACTTGTCTTACACGTAGCAGTCCTGGACACAGAGAGAACGGAATGGACTTTGTTTTACAAGGGCGGAGAGTTAGGCATTGCTACTTGTCTTACACGTAGCAGTCCTGGACACAGAGAATGGAATGGACTTTGTTTTACAAGGGGGGAGAGTTAGGCATTGCTACTTGTCTTACATGTAGCAGTCCTGGACACAGAGAATGGAATGGACTTTGTTTTACAAGGGGGGAGAGTTAGGCATTGCTACTTGTCTTACACGTAGCAGTCCTGGACACAGAGAATGGAATGGAATGGACTTTGTTTTACAAGGGGGGAGAGTTAGGCATTGCTACTTGTCTTACACGTAGCAGTCCTGGACACAGAGAAAGGAATGGAATGGACTTTGTTTTACAAGGGGGGAGAGTTAGGCATTGCTACTTGTCTTACACGTAGCAGTCCTGGACACAGAGAGAAGAATGGACTTTGTTTTACAAGGGGGGAGAGTTAGGCATTGCTACTTGTCTTACACGTAGCAGTCCTGGACACAGAGAGAAGAATGGACTTTGTTTTACAAGGGGGGAGAGTTAGGCATTGCTACTTGTCTTACACGTAGCAGTCCTGGACACAGAGAGAAGAATGGACTTTGTTTTACAAGGGGGGAGAGTTAGGCATTGCTACTTGTCTTACACGTAGCAGTCCTGGACACAGAGAGAAGAATGGAATGGACTTTGTTTTACAAGGGGGGAGAGTTAGGCATTGCTACTTGTCTTACACGTAGCAGTCCTGGATACAGAGAACGGAATGGAATGGACTTTGTTTTACAAGGGGGGAGAGTTAGGCATTGCTACTTGCCTTACACGTAGCAGTCCTGGACACAGAGAATGGAATGGACTTTGTTTTACAAGGGGGGAGAGTTAGGCATTGCTACTTGTCTTACACGTAGCAGTCCTGGATACAGAGAACGGAATGGAATGGACTTTGTTTTACAAGGGGGGAGAGTTAGGCATTGCTACTTGCCTTACACGTAGCAGTCCTGGATACAGAGAACGGAATGGAATGGACTTTGTTTTACAAGGGGGGAGAGTTAGGCATTGCTACTTGCCTTACACGTAGCAGTCCTGGATACAGAGAACGGAATGGAATGGACTTTGTTTTACAAGGGGGGAGAGTTAGGCATTGCTACTTGTTTTACACGTAGCAGTCCTGGACACAGAGAATGGAATGGAATGGACTTTGTTTTACAAGGGCGGAGAGTTAGGCATTGCTACTTGTCTTACATGTAGCAGTCCTGGACACAGAGAACGGAATGGAATGGACTTTGTTTTACAAGGGGGGAGAGTTAGGCATTGCTACTTGTCTTACACGTAGCAGTCCTGGACACAGAGAATGGAATGGAATGGACTTTGTTTTACAAGGGCGGAGAGTTAGGCATTGCTACTTGTCTTACACGTAGCAGTCCTGGACACAGAGAATGGAATGGACTTTGTTTTACAAGGGCGGAGAGTTAGGCATTGCTACTTGTCTTACAGGTAGCAGTCCTGGACACAGAGAACGGAATGGACTTTGTTTTACAAGGGGGGAGAGTTAGGCATTGCTACTTGTCTTACAGGTAGCAGTCCTGGACACAGAGAATGGAATGGACTTTGTTTTACAAGGGGGGAGAGTTAGGCATTGCTACTTGTCTTACACGTAGCAGTCCTGGACACAGAGAACGGAATGGAATGGACTTTGTTTTACAAGGGCGGAGAGTTAGGCATTGCTACTTGTCTTACACGTAGCAGTCCTGGACACAGAGAACGGAATGGAATGGACTTTGTTTTACAAGGGGGGAGAGTTAGGCATTGCTACTTGTCTTACACGTAGCAGTCCTGGACACAGAGAATGGAATGGACTTTGTTTTACAAGGGGGGAGAGTTAGGCATTGCTACTTGTCTTACACGTAGCAGTCCTGGACACAGAGAATGGAATGGAATGGACTTTGTTTTACAAGGGGGGAGAGTTAGGCATTGCTACTTGTCTTACACGTAGCAGTCCTGGACACAGAGAATGGAATGGACTTTGTTTTACAAGGGGGGAGAGTTAGGCATTGCTACTTGTCTTACACGTAGCAGTCCTGGACACAGAGAATGGAATGGACTTTGTTTTACAAGGGCGGAGAGTTAGGCATTGCTACTTGTCTTACACGTAGCAGTCCTGGACACAGAGAATGGAATGGACTTTGTTTTACAAGGGGGGAGAGTTAGGCATTGCTACTTGTCTTACACGTAGCAGTCCTGGACACAGAGAACGGAATGGAATGGACTTTGTTTTACAAGGGGGGAGAGTTAGGCATTGCTACTTGTCTTACACGTAGCAGTCCTGGACACAGAGAACGGAATGGAATGGACTTTGTTTTACAAGGGGGGAGAGTTAGGCATTGCTACTTGTCTTACACGTAGCAGTCCTGGACACAGAGAATGGAATGGACTTTGTTTTACAAGGGCGGAGAGTTAGGCATTGCTACTTGTCTTACACGTAGCAGTCCTGGACACAGAGAATGGAATGGACTTTGTTTTACAAGGGCGGAGAGTTAGGCATTGCTACTTGTCTTACATGTAGCAGTCCTGGATACAGAGAACGGAATGAATGGACTTTGTTTTACAAGGGCGGAGAGTTAGGCATTGCTACTTGTCTTACACGTAGCAGTCCTGGACACAGAGAATGGAATGGACTTTGTTTTACAAGGGCAGAGGGTTAGGCATTGCTACTTGTTTTACACGTAGCAGTCCTGGATACAGATAATGGAATGGAATGGACTTTTTTTTACAAGGGCAGAGAGTTAGGCATTGCTACTTGTTTTACATGTAGCAGTCCTGGACACAGAGAATGGAATGGAATGGACTTTTTTTTACAAGGGCGGAGAGTTAGGCATTGCTACTTGTCTTACACGTAGCAGTCCTGGACACAGAGAATGGAATGGACTTTGTTTTACAAGGGCGGAGAGTTAGGCATTGCTACTTGTCTTACACGTAGCAGTCCTGGACACAGAGAATGGAATGGACTTTGTTTTACAAGGGCGGAGAGTTAGGCATTGCTACTTGTCTTACATGTAGCAGTCCTGGACACAGAGAATGGAATGGACTTTGTTTTACAAGGGGGGAGAGTTAGGCATTGCTACTTGTCTTACACGTAGCAGTCCTGGACACAGAGAACGGAATGGAATGGACTTTGTTTTACAAGGGCGGAGAGTTAGGCATTGCTACTTGTCTTACACGTAGCAGTCCTGGACACAGAGAATGGAATGGACTTTGTTTTACAAGGGTAATGAGTTAGGCATTGCTACTTGTCTTACATGTAGCAGTCCTGGACACAGAGAATGGAATGGACTTTGTTTTACAAGGGGGGAGAGTTAGGCATTGCTACTTGTCTTACACGTAGCAGTCCTGGACACAGAGAATGGAATGGACTTTGTTTTACAAGGGGGGAGAGTTAGGCATTGCTACTTGTCTTACACGTAGCAGTCCTGGACACAGAGAATGGAATGGACTTTGTTTTACAAGGGCGGAGAGTTAGGCATTGCTACTTGTCTTACACGTAGCAGTCCTGGACACAGAGAGAATGGAATGGACTTTGTTTTACAAGGGGGGAGAGTTAGGCATTGCTACTTGTCTTACACGTAGCAGTCCTGAACACAGAGAGAATGGAATGGACTTTGTTTTACAAGGGGGGAGAGTTAGGCAATGCTACTTGTGTTACAAGTAGCAGTCCTGGACACAGAGAGAATGGAATGGACTTTGTTTTACAAGGGGGGAGAGTTAGGCATTGCTACTTGTCTTACACGTAGCAGTCCTGGACACAGAGAAGTGAATGGAATGGACTTTGTTTTACAAGGGGGGAGAGTTAGGCATTGCTACTTGTCTTACACGTAGCAGTCCTGGACACAGAGAGGAATGGAATGGACTTTGTTTTACAAGGGGGGAGAGTTAGGCATTGCTACTTGTTTTACACGTAGCAGTCCTGGACACAGAGAGAAGAATGGACTTTGTTTTACAAGGGGGGAGAGTTAGGCATTGCTACTTGTCTTACACGTAGCAGTCCTGGATACAGAGAACGGAATGGAATGGACTTTGTTTTACAAGGGGGGAGAGTTAGGCATTGCTACTTGTCTTACACGTAGCAGTCCTGGACACAGAGAACGGAATGGAATGGACTTTGTTTTACAAGGGGGGAGAGTTAGGCATTGCTACTTGTCTTACACGTAGCAGTCCTGGACACAGAGAACGGAATGGAATGGACTTTGTTTTACAAGGGGGGAGAGTTAGGCATTGCTACTTGTCTTACACGTAGCAGTCCTGGACACAGAGAATGGAATGGACTTTGTTTTACAAGGGGGGAGAGTTAGGCATTGCTACTTGTCTTACACGTAGCAGTCCTGGATACAGAGAACGGAATGGAATGGACTTTGTTTTACAAGGGGGGAGAGTTAGGCATTGCTACTTGTCTTACACGTAGCAGTCCTGGATACAGAGAGAAGAATGAACTTTGTTTTACAAGGGGGGAGAGTTAGGCATTGCTACTTGTCTTTCATACAGAATCAGCAAAGGGTTTATTTGTATTCCAGTTGGCAATATGTGGCAAAAGTGTCAGTTGCTTTATACTGAAACGGTATATCTCAAAGTGAGTTCTTTGTGCTATTAGGGAGCATATGAAGATTTATCATGAGAGGCTAAACAGCTAACACTTGCTGTACCCCACCACCACATCATCATCATCACTACTATCATTATGTACAACAATGTAATAATCAGTCTTTTTTAAAAGGATGTCAATTGCTTTAATGTGAATCCAAAGACATTTGAAAACTAGAGAGCGCTCTGAGAGCATAAACTACAAGGACGCCACAGTTTCTCTTCCCGGACCTGTACAGCTTGGTTCATTTTTGTGTCCGCTGGAGGTCTCTGAATGTGGAACACATACACGATACACCAGCACCATCAATAGTTTGACGTCATCAACTTTGTGATGAGTGATAAAAGTTCTCTTTTGTGGTTGCAATTCCGAAATGAGATGAGAGATAAATTCCAAAATGTGATGATTTGTTCTTTGAGTGAAACCCTGACCTTTCACAACTGTCTTCAGAATCTGTTTGCAATGTTTAGAGTTATTTTGCTGAATTACTAATGAAGGGAGGGTACAACATAACCTCCCCTGTGGAGGCAACAACAAACTGGTCATCACACCTTAAATCCAACCCTAAGAAACTCACATCAGAATTCAAGTCTTTCTTGGAGAGAGGACCGCTCTTCACTTCCGACAGTTTCAGAGTCCCGTTCTCCTCTCGGCACCTGCATGCAACACACAGGCAGTCAGTGGCAGTCAGTGGCAGTCAGTGGCAGTCGGTGGCAGTCAGTGGCAGTCGGTGGCAGTCAGTGGCAGTCGGTGGCAGTCGGTGGCAGTCAGTGGCAGTCGGTGGCAGTCGGTGGCAGTCAGTGGCAGTCAGTGGCAGTCGGTGGCAGTCGGTGGCAGTTGGTGGCAGTCAGAGAAGTAGAGAGAGAAATAGCATGGCAGGAAATTTATGCTCACAACTGCCTCATACTCATAGTGCTGAATATTCAGTGTGGAGAGAGTGTTGAATATTCAGTGTGGAGAGAGTGTTGAATATTCAGTGTGGAGAGAGTGTTGAATATTCAGTGTGGAGAGAGTGTTGAATATTCAGTGTGGAGAGAGTGTTGAATATTCAGTGTGGAGAGAGTGTTGAATATTCAGTGTG
>JAWQFJ010001901.1:0-15000 GCA_034096865.1 Theodoxus fluviatilis | reverse complement strand
TCAAATGGTCAGCTCTGGTTGGAAAAACCCTAATATATCCTATAGTAGATTCACAATGCTCCTACAAATGTAAAAGAGCCCATCAAAATGTCTAAAACATGGCAGAGGGAATTAGTTCCTTTAAGATTTGACAATAGTCACACTGCAGGTTCCACTTCTGAATGCCAAGGGAAGTAACTGCTGATGCCTAAGAGTTATCTCCCCTAACTTAATTCCATCCCTCACATGCAGGTCACATGTCATTTCTAGGATTTTTGCACTTCTCATACAAGATGGACAGTCTACCTATGACTCCCTCACAAAAAACACACAGATGATAAACAGTAACTTTGACAATACAAAAAGAGAGATAAGAGTTGTACACTGAGCATGAATGAACAAATGATCAAACGAACAAAGCATCCTACTAACACTAGCAGCTGCACTATCCTCCCAATCCCCCAAAATTTTCCCCTCCCAGTAATCCTACTGTGGATTTTGTTACTCTCTACTAGACTGCACATGTTTTACTCTCAAAACAGATCTATCAACAGAAAGATGAGCAGATGGACAAAGATGGATGGACAGACAGGAATACAGACAGACAGACAGAGACACACAAAGAGATAAGGTCATCACCTTCATCGTTTCCTGGCGACGGCACTCCTTGCCAGTCCAGACGTAGATGATCTGCCCGAGGTGGAGGATGAAGCAGTCGCCGGAGTTCATGGACTCCCAGGCAATGGGAACCTGCATTGATGCAAGACATTCACAGTTATTATTCACACCATTCACAATACTTTCTCACCCAAAATGTGGGGATTTTGCTTAACCTCTTCCCTGCCATGCCTGGACATTTATGAGCCTGCTCCAGTAGCTCAGCCAGGGGCCTGCTCCAGTAGCTCAGCCAGGGGCCTGCTCCAGTAGCTCAGCCAGGGGCCTGCTCCAGTAACTCAGCCAGGGGTCTGCTTCAGTAGCTCAGCCAGGGGCCTGCTCCAGTAGCTCAGCCAGGGGCCTGCTCCAGTAGCTCAGCCAGGAGTCTGCTCCAGTAACTCAGCCAGGGACCTGCTCCAGTAACTCAGCCAGGGGCCTGTTCCAGTAGGTCAGCCAGGGGCCTGCTCCAGTAGCTCAGCCAGGGGCCTGCTCCAGTAGCTCCAGGCCTGCTCCAGTAGCTTAGCCAGGGACCTGTTCCAGTAGCTCAGCCAGGGACCTGCTCCAGTAACTCAGCCAGGGACCTGCTCCAGTAACTCAGCCAGGGGCCTGCTCCAGTAGCTCAGCCAGGGGCCTGCTCCAGTAGCTCAGCCAGGAGTCTGATCCAGTAGCTCAGCCAGGGGGCTGCTCTAGTAACTCAGCCAGGGGCCTGCTCCAGTAACTCAGCCAGGGGCCTGCTCCAGTAGCTCAGCCAGGGGCCTGCTCCAGTAGCTTAGCCAGGGGCCTGCTCCAGTAGCTCAGCCAGGGGCCTGCTCCAGTAGCTCAGCCAGGGGCCTGCTCCAGTAGCTCAGCCAGGGGTCTGCTCCAGTAGCTCAGCCAGGGGCCTGCTCCA
The DNA here is from genome assembly GCA_034096865.1 of Theodoxus fluviatilis. Taxonomy (NCBI): domain Eukaryota; kingdom Metazoa; phylum Mollusca; class Gastropoda; order Cycloneritida; family Neritidae; genus Theodoxus; species Theodoxus fluviatilis. The sequence goes on along the minus strand of JAWQFJ010001901.1, from coordinate 13,478 downwards.
GTAACTCAGCCAGGGGCCTGCTTCAGTAACTCAGCCAGGGGCCTGCTTCAGTAACTCAGCCAGGGGCCTGCTCCAGTAGCTCAGCCAGGGGCCCGCTCCAGTAACTCAGGCAGGGGCCCGCTCCAGTAACTCAAGCAGGGGCCCGCTCCAGTAACTCAGGCAGGGGCCCGCTCCAGTAACTCAGGCAGGGGCCCGCTCCAGTAACTCAGGCAGGGGCCCGCTCCAGTAACTCAGCCAGGGGCCTGCTTCAGTAGCTCAGCCAGGGGCCTGCTCCAGTAACTCAGCCAGGGGCCTGCTCCAGTAACTCAGCCAGGGGCCTGCTCCAGTAACTCAGCCAGGGGCCTGCTTCAGTAGGTCAGCCAGGGGCGGCCCCAAGCAGCCACAGAGATGACCAAGGGGCATCACCATAGGGTCAGCACAAGGTCAGCACAGGGTCAGATCATTCAGATCCAACCATTGTGCAAACCACCATGCTTTTTCTACATAGTCTGCATGTTCTGCTTGATCACTGGGAGCTCAGCTTGAATGAGGTCACATTGGAGATGGAGGCAAAGTATTGTGGATTGAGCTATTTAGATTAATTCATTTTCAGTACTTTTTTTAATGCATGCTACTTTCTTGTGCTGATAACTGCTTAACTTATTTGGGGGGAAGGGGGGGAGGGGGGTGGGGGTGGGGGGGGTGGTGGTGTTTGAAAAACAGATGGCAATGCATAACCATTTTTATATCCCTGATGACACGTACTGCTGTAGCTGAACAAGAGCCTCATGTACAACTGAATAGAATCCTTTAAACATTGTCATCACCTCATCACCATTGATGGCACTTTCAAACAGATCATATATTAATACTAATACCACAATGAAAGCTGCATGCACTAATTAAACCATTCCGTCCACTTTCCACAAATGAATACTTAATAACAGGACAGAGTCTACCCTCAATCACCCCCCTTTCTTTCATACACCCTCTCTCTCTCTCTTTCTCCCCAACCCCCAAACCCACCCCCCCACCCCCTCTCTCTCTCTCAATTTTCTCCTTTGATAGATGTGCAGTAAAGCACAATACTGCCAATACAAAGGGAGAGAACTTTGCTACTCACATCTTTGAGCGTGATAAAGTTCTTTCCCTTGACCTGGATCAGCCGCGGCTTGTAAGTCTTGTCGACATGGTTGAAGCCTGACTTCACTCCTCCATCCAGGTACCTGTATGAATGAAAGAATGAATGAATAAATGAATGAATGAAAGAATGAATGAATAAATGAATGAATGAAAGAATGAATGAATAAATGAATGAATGAAAGGAGCTTTATGGTCTATCAGCCTTTGTAGGTTATGTAAGGTCGTGAACTACAAAATCACAAAAGTTGGCTAGAATATGAATGAGTCAAGTCTCCGTTTCCCTGTTTATCTGCCATTTAGAAGTCATGTAGAGAAATCCCATACATGATCTGACAGCACCTCATTGCATACAATGCATTACAGCAATAACAACAACAGACTCTTCACAAAAACTGATACAGTAACAGCAATCACAACTTCAACAACAGCAGCAACAACATCCCATCCACAAAAGAAATAAAGTTGATGTAAGTGAGGATGATAAACCAACAAATTCAATTAAAAGACTCATAGATTGATGCCCTCCTCTTCAGCTGAAACCCCTGACTGCCAGACTTGAGGGCACACTCCCTTTGCTCAGCAGGGGGCAGCCCCAAGCAGCAAAAAACAAAAAGAAGATAAACTACCACAGGATATTGGGACAGGATCTAGCCAAGTGTTCCCATAGTTGCAAGCTGTGCAACTTGAGTCCACTACTCACTGAAGGCCTTTGCCTGCGGTGAAGTAGCTCTTGAATCTGTTCGACTCCTGACCCTCCACCTCGCGGTGCTGGACGGCTGACCCCCCGAGGTAGTCGTCCAGCTCCACACTCTTGTAGGCCGCCACTCCGGCCTCGTCCTGCACAACACAGACCAGGTTTGAGTGGCCATGGAACAGAGGGGTGTGTGAATGAGGACAGGGGTAAGAAAAGCAGAAATCTAGCTTGTGGGAGGGGATGGGAGGGGGGGAGGGGGGGATGGGAGGGGAGGGGAGGGGGGAGGGGAGGGGAGGGGAGGGGAGGGGAGGGGAGGGGAGGGAGGGGAGGGGATGGGAGGGGTTGGGAGGGGAGGGAGGGGAGGGGAGGGAACGGGAGGGGAGGGCATGGGAGGGCAGGGCAGGGGAGGAGAGGGCAGAGAAAGGGAGGGCAGGAGAGGGAAGGGAGAGGAGTGGGAGGGAAGGGAGATGAGGGGGGGGGGGGGGGGGGGGACAGAGGAAGGGAGGGCAGGAGAAGGGAGGGGAGTGGGAGGGAAGGGAGGGTAGGGGAGGGGAGGGAAGGGGAGGAAAGGGAAAGGGTGGGCAGGGACGGGGAAGAAAGGGGAAGGGAGGGGAGGGGAGGGAGGGGAGGGATGGGGAGGGGAGGGGAGGGGAGGGGAGGGGGAGGGGAGGGGAGGGGAGGAAAGGGGAGGAGGGGAGGGGAGGGGAGGGGAGGGGAGGGGAGGGGAGGGGAGGGGAGGGGGTGGGAGAGGGAGGGAAGGGGGGAAGGGAGGGGAGAGGGAAGTGAGGCATGGTGAGATGAAGTTAAGTGCAGTGAGGTGAGGTTAAGTGCAACAAGCTGTGGTGCGGAGAGGTGAGATTCATTGAGGTGAGAAGTCATGAGGAGTATTGAGGTGAGGTACAGTGAGGTTAGATGCAGTGGGGTGAGATGTGGTGAGGTGCAAAGGAGTGAGGTGCATAGGAGTGTTGTGAGGTGTGGTGAGGTGCAGTGAGGTGAGGTGCAGAGGTGAGGTGCAGAGATGAGGTGCAGTGAGACTTGTGCAGCACAGTGAGGAGAGGTGTGGTGCAGAGAGGTACATTGAGGTGTAGTGTGGTACAGTGAGACATGGTGTGGTACAGTAAGGTGTAGTGTGGTACAGTGAGGTGTTGTGTGGTACAGTGAGACATGGTGTGGTTCAGTAAGGTGTAGTGTGGTACAGTGAGGTGTTGTGTGGAACAGTGAGACATGGTGTGGTACAGTAAGGTGTAGTGTGGTACAGTGAGGTGTTGTGTGGTACAGTGAGACATGGTGTGGTACAGTAAGGTGTTGTGTGGTACAGTGAGGTGTAGTGTGGTGAGGTGTGGTATGGTTAAGTGATGTGAGAGGAGAGAGGTCATTTGAGATAATGTGAGCAGGATAGAGCGAGAACCAAATGAGTGGACATGACGAGGTGACTGGCATGGACCATGCGTGGTTGAAAGGGTATGAGAATGCAACTAGATACAAAGTTGAGTGGTAAAACAAAGGGGTGGATGGGTTGGCAGGTGACAGTGTGGGTGGCAAGTGACAGTGTAGGTGGCAGGTGACAGTGTGGGTGGCAGGTGATGGGGTGGGTAGCTGGTGATGGTGTGGGTGGCAGGTGACAGTGTTGGTGGCAGGTGACACTGTGGGTGGCAGGTGACAGTGTGGGTGGCAGGTGACACTGTGGGTGGCAGGTGACGGTGTGGGTGGCAGGTGATGGTGTGGGTGGCAGGTGAAAATGTGGGTGGCAGGTGACACTGTGGATGGCAGGTGACGTGTGGGTGGCAGGTGACGGTGTGGGTGGCAGGTGACGGTGTGGGTGGCAGGTGACACCGTAGGTGACTGAGTACGTAGATGGGGACACGGGAGGGTGGCACCTCACCTGCGAGGTGTCGCTGCCAAGCCAGAAATGGATGTGGACATCCAGTGCCCCCTTCGTCTCCTTGACCTGAGAAACAGAAGAGTCAACTTTAAACATCAGGGCCAGCATTGACTCAACTTCGTTCTTCTGCAATAGGTGCCTAGGCTTGTAGGACACAAGGTGACTACTACACAAACAAAATATCACAAAAACATCTCAATTTGTCACAACATTTACATACAAGACAACCAAGATCTCCCATCTTGGCATCCAGCTTGAAGCATTTGCGAAAGAAATATATTTCCCCATCTTTTTCTCCCAAATTGACATTATCTTTAAGAACTTGATTGAGAAGAAAACATAAAGAGGAAAAAACACCTGCAATAACTTTTTCCTTCTTCTTTTCCATATATATGACATGTGCGACAGCTACGTTGCGTTTTTTCCTAGGTTAGGAGTAGAGAAACAAGTACTTATAACTTTTCAGTTCCCAAGATGTGGAAAGTAAGGGGACAGAATGTCTCTGCAAATTCTCAGAACGAAATCTGTCAGTTATGTTCCAAGAACTCAAAATCCTCCGCACTAATTGATCCCAATAAAATATTTCATAATTCTGTGATGAATAATCCTCAAATATGGAATTCTCTTCAGTATAGATCTGGTATTTAAATAAATTCCCTGTGTATTAATAACATGCATGGAAAAAGTAAACATAAATGGAAAAAACGGGTAGGGTGGGGTGGGGTGGAAAAGGCCATTTTCCCATTAAAAAAAAAATTACTCCTAAAACTATGACAACAAACCAAGTAAACAGATGTTAGTGATATCAAAATAAAATATTTCTGGCCGAAGTATATCCTTTAGGTAAAAAATGGCATTTAAAAAGCAACTATTTCATAAATCGACCTATCAAAGAAACTTGCCACCTGATTGTAGGTGAATGAATGAATGAATAAATGAATGAATGAATGAATAAATGAATGAATGAATGAATAAATGAATGAATGAATGAATGAATAAGTGAATAAATTGACAAGCTGATGAATGAAAGAATACACAAATGAACAAAGAGAGAATGAATGAATGAATGAATGAATGAATGAATGAATGAATGAATGAATGAATGTGTGAGTGAATAAATTGACAACCTGATGAATGAAAGAATACACAAATGAACAAAGAGAGAATGAATGAATGAATGAATGAATGAATGAAAGAATGAATGAATGCACAAATGAATGAAAGAATGAATGCACAAATGAAAGAAAGAAAGAAAGAAAGAAAGAACGAATGAATGAATGAATGAATGAATGAATGAATGAATGAATGAATGAATGAATGAAAATAAGTTACAACTGGAACTCTTCCATTGATGTGCATGGAAAAATATGTGTCATGTTTACTTTTGTGAATGGAATGCCTGGTCATCAAGCTTTGAGTCCAAAAAGACATAATTATGTGACTAAAATAAGCAGGTGCCAGAAAAAAACCTGAAGCCATCAAAAACCTGTGAAGCAAAATAATAAGACCTTAGCCACATTTCCTTTTCCATTCGACTGTGCCGAGTATTTGGAAAAGGCATTATGGTAGGGAATTAAAAAAAACCCAATAAAATAAAATCTATACCCATCACATTTCCTGTTTTTAAAATGTTGGTAAAATAAAAAAACTCCTCATGATCTGTACCACCCATTACCGCCCACCCTGCTCAATCCTGTACCGCCCATAGCCCCCCACCCCAAGTGGCTGTTACTTGACTGATTTTTTCTACAAATTGCATTATCCTTACAGGACTGGGGATTGAAACATGTGAACGACTCACAGGACCTTCAGAGTTTAAAAAATTCCAAATAGTTCATAGCAAATTCTAAAAAAATTATCAGTGTGAGAAAAAGTGGAAAAGCTTTTTTGCTATAATCCAGCTTTTGACGAAATTGCTAGCATCTCAGCTATCTACACAAACAAAAAAAGACTTGCACTATGTCAAACAAAAAGATCTACACTGTTGAATCTGCCGTAAAAACCAAAACTGCTACTTAGCCTCAAGACAACTTTCAACACTACATCAACAAAAGATGGATGCTAGTGAACATTCTGTGACAAATCTACAAGAACACAAGGGTGTACCACTACAAAACTGCCACTGTGGCACTGCATAGAACAACACTGCAACTGTAAATGCTGAAGAAGGAACAGGAATTGCTCCAAGCCAAATAGAAAACTGGGACGACAAGGCCCTGACTGAGTAAAATGAAGCTGTGTGGATTTTGGTCACCTGTACTCCCATGCCTTTGGGTGCCTGTCCTTCTCCTGTGACCTGAGACAGACAACCAGTAGAGCGTGCACTGGACTTATCTCTTCGAATCAATGGTCACTCTAACATCACACAACTACTTTAGATAATACCGCACTGGACTGATCTCTTCGAATCAATGGTCACTCTAACATCACACAACTACTTTAGATAATACCGCACTAGACTGATCTCTTCGAATCAATGGTCACTCTAACATCACACAACTACTTTAGATAATACCGCACTGGACTGATCTCTTCGAATCAATGGTCACTCTAACATCACACAACTACTTAAGATAATACCACACTGGACTGATCTCTTCGAATCAATGGTCACTCTAACATCACACAACTACTTTAGATAATACCGCACTGGACTGATCTCTTCGAATCAATGGTCACTCTAACATCACACAACTGACTTTAGATAACGCCACACTAGATATATCTCCTCAATGGTCACTCTAACATCACACAACTACTTTAGATAATATTGCACTGGACTAATCTCTTTGAATCAATGGTCACTCTAACATCACACAACTACTTTAGATAATACCGCACTGGACTGATCTCTTCGAATCAATGGTCACTCTAACATCACACAACTACTTTAGATAATACCGCACTGGACTGATCTCTTCGAATCAATGGTCACTCTAACATCACACAACTACTTTAGATAATACCACACTGGACGGATCTCTTCAAATCAATGGTCACTCTAACATCACACAACTGACTTTAGATAACGCCACACTAGATATTATCCTCAATGGTCACTCTAACATCACACAACTACTTTAGATAATACCGCACTGGACTGATCTCTTCGAATCAATGGTCACTCTAACATCACACAACTACTTTAGATAATACCGCACTGGACTGATCTCTTCGAATCAATGGTCACTCTAACATCACACAACTACTTTAGATAATACCGCACTGGACTGATCTCTTCGAATCAATGGTCACTCTAACATCACACAACTATTTTAGATAATACCGCACTGGACTGATCTCTTCGAATCAATGGTCACTCTAACATCACACAACTACTTTAGATAATGTCGCACTGGACTGATCTCTTCGAATCAATGGTCACTCTAACATCACACAACTACTTTAGATAATACCGCACTGGACTGATCTCTTCGAATCAATGGTCACTCTAACATCACACAACTACTTTAGATAATACCGCACTGGACTGATCTCTTCGAATCAATGGTCACTCTAACATCACACAACTGGCTTGAGATCTATAACATAGCACTAGACTGATCTCTTCGAATCAATGGTCACTCTAACCAACATCACACAACTGGCTTTAGATAACATCACACTAGATTGATCTCAATGGTCACTCTAACATCACACAACTGGCTTTAGATAACATCACACTAGATTGATCTCTTCAGTGGTCACTCTAACATCACACAACTGGCTTTAGATAACATCACACTAGATTGATCTCCTCAATGGTCACTCTAACATCACACAACTGGCTTTAGATAACATCACACTAGATTGATCTCTTCAGTGGTCACTCCAACATCACACAACAGGCTTTAGATAACATAGCACTAGATTGATCTCCTCAATGGTCACTTTAGCATCACACAACTGGCTTTACATAACACCACACTAGATTGATCTCTTCAGTGGTCACTCCAATATCACACAACTGGCTTTAGATAACATCACACTAGATTGATCTCTTCAGTGGTCACTCCAATATCACACAACTGGCTTTAGAGAACATCACACTAGATTGATCTTTTCAGTGGTCACTCTAACATCACACAACAGGCTTTAGATAACATAGCACTAGATTGATCTCCTCAATGGTCACTTTAGCATCACACAACTGGCTTTACATAACACCACACTAGATTGATCTCTTCAATTGTCACTCCAATATCACACAAGTGACTTTAGATAACAACGCACTAGGCTGATCTCTTCAATGGTCACTCCAATATCACAAACCGAGTTTTAAATAACATCAAATTACATTAATCTCTTCAGTGGTAACTAACATCACACAACTGGCTTTACATAACATCACACTAGATTGATCTCTTCAATGGTCACTCTAATATCACACAACTGGCTTTACATAACATCACACTAGATTGATCTCTTCAATTGTCACTCCAATATCACACAAGTGACTTTAGATAACAACGCACTGAACTGATCTCTCCAATGGTCACTCCAACACCACAAACCTGGTTTTAGATAACATCAAACTAATATTAATCTCTTCAACAGTCACTCTAACATCACACAACTGGCTGTAGAAGTCACACGACTAATGAAAATGTGTACATGTAGATGAAGGTAAGCCATTTAAAGTGACTTTGCACATCACATGGATTCCTTTGAAGGAAGACAGAATCAGGCCAATATTGAAGTGCAGTGTAATGCAGTAAGATGTAAGGAGTTTTTTGGCTGAAAGGAAAGAAACAGATTATACCATCTTCCTATAGACATCAATAACAACCATTTATTGGTGGATATCAAACCTGAAATCCACAAAGTATGATGAATGTTCAGCTTTCTGAATCAAGTGAAATTTCAACATTGGTAGAGTAAACACACACACAGATACACACACACACACACACACACACACACACACACACACACACACACACACAGACACAGACACGCACACACACAAACATGCACACACACATGCACACACACACATGCACACATGCATGCATGCACGCACGCACACACACACACACACACACACACACACCATTAGTGTCAATCCTGCTGTGGTTTGATTATACAGAAACACAGACCATTTAGACGGACTGGTGACATATTTCACTGCTGGCATTTGACATCACACCACTTATTATAGGCATCAAATCATCAGTTACAGTAAGTATTCCACATCAGCAGTTTTAAACTTGTTTGGTCACTGCAGACGTTACATTACTTTATCATTTACCAATCATTATGAAGAGATTATACTGTCATTTAATTGATATCAAATGATCCCATCTTGATATGGTGCTGCAGATTTCAGCCAAATTCACACTCATGGTTCAGTCATGCTCAGTTCAGTCATGTTCAGTTCAGTCATGTTCATCACTACTACATGTATATATTAAACTTATATAAACATAAATGGTCAGGCTGACACTCCTAGAATGGTTGAAGACAACAATCCATAAAAGATTCTTTTGATTTAGGAACAGAATATGGATTTCAGCCATTTTTCCTGTAATGCACAATTTTGTTAATGGAAAACGTTAACGACTGGACTTTCTGTAAATCAGAAAAAAATTGGAAGAAAAATGTCCAAATCACTACAAACTGTTTTCTCTGTGAATGTGTATGCGTGTGTGTGTGTGTGTGTGTGTGTGTGTGTGTGTGTGTGTGTGTGTGTGTGTGTGTGTGTGTGTGTGTGTGTGCATGTGTGTGTGTGCATGCGTGGGTGTGTGCATGCGTGTGTGTGTGCATGCATCTGTTGTGTGCGTGCATGTGTTGTGTGCGTGCATGTGTGTGTGTGTTTTCTTTTAATTCTAAAAATATGCTTTTATTATTTTCTTGCAATAATCATGAACGTGCGTGCACAATAACTGCAGGCACTGATATGGGATCACAAAAAAACTCTGCTGTGCAGGAATGTTATTCTTATGATCAGTTGAAAAATTATTCAAAATAGTCATTGCTAAAATAGTAATAAGTTCAACACCAGCTGATGTCATGAACTGCCATGGGTTAACATTTAAGAATCTCAGATTTATGAAATAGACTTCCAAACATACATGTGCACTCTCTCACTAAATACCTACACATCCTTCTGCTTTGTTGTTGGCATCCGTCAGTCTCGTGAGACTATGGGGGTGTGCGCCAGGTTTGGTCAGTCCGGGGTTGAGAGGCAGCGTACTCTGTGGCTGTAGAGCCCGATCCTTGAGCCGCATGCTCTGTTGCACTTGTCGCAAGTGAAGTCTTGGCGTGGCTCTGTGGATGCCGACGCTATCCTCTGTCGTCTGCGTTCTCTCCTCTCCTCCCACTGCTCCCGTCTCCTCCTCTCGCTGGCCTGGATGCCAGTCTTGACGGCGTGTCTCCAGCTGTTGCGGTCAGCGGCCACCGTTTCCCAGTCTGCTGGGTTGATGCCTCCCGCCGTCATATCTGCATGTTTCTAGAATCTCCTGCTTTGAGCTTTATGATTTATCCAGCAAAAAAAATGTCAAATGATGGGAAAACAGGAAGAAGACAAAGCAGAGGTTACTCACAGAAAGGACAATGTAGGAGTCACCTTTGTAGAATTCTCCGTGGAATTCCTTGGGTTGCTGCACAACCTGCATGTTCTGTGGACAAAGGTAAAGGAAATGGTGTGGTTTGATATAGTGGTTTATCATCCGTGTCTGGATTTCAAACTGCTTCACCCTTTATCCCCTGATCACTGGGCCGCATGATTAATGCTTCGCTGGGAATGCAGGACAAACTTAGCGACAAAAGGTTGAGGGTTATTTCTACTTGCCATAAATAACATTTCAGATTGCTTTGTCTGTGTGTAGGCCTGTTTGTCCATCCCACTGTTTGCCCCCACCCACTCATTCACTCTCTCTCTATCTCAACCCCCCCCCCTCTCTCTCTCTCTCTCTCTCTTGCATGCATGCACATATATTTTCATGCATGCATACATATAAACACACACACCCCAACTCCATGCAATGTATACTTGTGTCTATATCAAGAATGATAGGCAGTATAGTTGGCATCCTTGAAAATAAACAGAAATACAAACACATTATCGAACTTAACACACACATGCTTGCATGCACACACACTCACACACTCACGCACACACACACCAACTCCATGCAATGTATGTGTATATATATAAAGAATGGTAGGCAGTATAGTTGGCATTTTTCTTGAAAATAAACAAATACAAATACATCACTTAGCACACACATGCTTGCATGCACACATACGCACACACACATGCACTCATGCACATGCACGCATGCACACACATGCACTCATGCATGCATGCATGCACACACATACACATGCGCACACACACATGCACACACACACACACACACACACACACACACACACAACCTCCCCCCTAGCCTCACCTCTATTCTCCAGACATAGAATCCAGATTGCTTTAGTGAGATACGGGTAAAGGCAGGGTCTGTGTTGGCCATTTTGGGATCTGAAACAGACAAACAAACAAATAAAATTAATAACACTGACACAGGCTTCCAGGGCAAATATTCACACCTGGTATTCAGACATCCTCATCCCTCACAAGTTTTGGCAACAATAATAGGTTAGCTCCAATCAATAAGGGCTGCTGTGCAAACATGATATTGATCGGTGGCACTATTGTTATTGATCTGGAAAAAAACCCAGGGGGACAGCTATAATCTGCAAGTGCAGTTGGTGCTGGTCAAACTGCATGAAATGCACTCTGAACTGCATGAAATGCACTCTGAACTGCATGAAATGCACTCCGAACTGCATGAAATGCATTCCAAACTGCATGAAATGCACTCTGAACTGCATGAAATGCATTCCAAACTGCATGAAATGCACTCCAAACTGCATGAAATGCACTCCAAACTGCATGAAATGCACTCCAAACTGCATGAAATGCACTCCGAACTGCATGAAATGCATTCCAAACTGCATGAAATGCACTCCAAACTGCATGAAATGCATTCCAAACTGCATGAAATGCATTCCAAACTGCATGAAATGCATTCCAAACTGCATGAAATGCACTCCAAACTGCATGAAATGCACTCTGAACTGCATGAAATGCATTCCAAACTGCATGAAATGCACTCCGAACTGCATGAAATGCACTCCAAACTGCATGAAATGCACTCCAAACTGCATGAAATGCACTCCAAACTGCAAGTGCAGTTGGTGCTGGTCAAACTGCATGAAATGCACTCTGAACTGCATGAAATGCACTCTGAACTGCATGAAATGCACTCCGAACTGCATGAAATGCATTCCAAACTGCATGAAATGCACTCTGAACTGCATGAAATGCACCACACAGGTTTGCCATCTGACTGTTCCCATCAGTTCATCCTGCCCTGGTGATGTCAGGTTGGTGTAGAATGGGATCACCCTGGGTGTTGTCTTTCACTCTTAGAGTGCAGTCACACTCCATTGTCAGTGCACTGACTGCAGATGAAGATCATGCACCCGCACAAACACATAGACACTTGGCCACACACATGCACACAAACATGCACACAAACATGCACACACATACACGAACACATACACACAAATATGCACACACACAAGCACACACACAAACATACTGAAAAACACACATATACTCACAAATAAGCACACATGCATGCACCCACAATTATTATAAATCACTCTTATACCGCGCGATACTCCCACTCAGTGAGACTCAAAGCGCTTCAGCCGATGTCGAGGCTGCCTCTCAGTGTGTAGTGTCTCAAGTCAATGAGACCAGTGTCCTGCTGCCAAGGGCGCTGGCACACTGTTTTCCACAAAGGAGAAATTGTGCGTGCTGGGTGTTTTTACTGTGGCCGACACCCACCCGTCGAGGACATGAGCGTCAGGATCTTTATAGTGCGTGATTTTGATGTTGTGAATGCGTATCACACACTAGACCTCGGTTTATTAAGGTCTCATCCGAAGGACCTGGGGAGAGGCCCTGAGGAGGGCCGTTTGGTAGCCCTAAAGAGGGCCATTTGGTACCCGGTTTCACTCCTGGGTGGGGAGAAGCAATGGGAGTTAAGCATCTTGCTCAAGGATGCAATTCTGGGGACCGCGCAGCTTCGAACGCCGCACCCACTGGCCGCAAGCGGTTGTAGGTCCAGCGCGCTAACCACTCGGCCACTTCACCTCCAATCTCTTTCTCACACATGCACACACGCACACACACTCACACACACTTTCTATCTACATTTCATCCAACTAAAACACACACACACACACACACACACACACACACACACACACACACACACCTATTCTGTACATACTAATGCATGCACTCAAGTACTCAGACATGTATGTGCACAATGAGACACAGACACGCACACACATGCACGCACACACCCACACACGAACAATTGCACACACCCACACATGAACACACACACACACACACACACACACAAACACACACACACACAAACACATACACACACACACACACAAACACATACACACACACACACACGAACACATACACACACCCACACACATACACACACCCACACACATACACACACACACACACACACACACACACAGCACACACACACACACACGCACACGCACGAACACACACACGAACACACACACACACACACACACACACACACACACACACACACACACACAAACACACAACAACCACACACACGAACACATACACACACACAAACACACACACACACATGACACACACACACACACACACACACACACACACACACACACACACACACA